>SJYC01066242.1:0-40369 GCA_006408675.1 Madoqua kirkii | reverse complement strand
CTCTCTACTTCAAATGGTGACTACTTGATTTGAAATTAAATAAATTTAATATTAATAATTCATAAAACTTATCCAAATGAAGATCAAATTAAGTAACAGAAATTTAATTTCTATGGGAAAAGATTATATTATTACCTATGTTAAAGATATTACTATCTTTTGAAAGTAGAGGCCAATTGCTAATTGTCCAAATAGGATACACTATACTCCTTAAAGGTAGTTTCCTATCATTTCAAATTATTTGTATAAAGCACAGAGCAGGGGATATGGGCAGAGGGTAGGTTTCATTTAATATTAAGTAAAAGTAATCCAAAAGGGTGAGCTATGGCATGATTATATTGATCTCAACAGCTATATATAATAATGTTTGAATAAGACAGACATCAGTTTAAAAAAAATCAATATAACTATTTGAAAGTAAAACATTTGGTAAACAAAGTAAAAGTTCAGGCAATGTTTCTGGTTCATAGGTGCTACTGGCATTTCCCAACTGCTCTACAGAGTGTACTAAAGCACTAAGGATGCCCAGGTAATAGCTGAAAACAAAATTCATTTAGATAGCTCTACACACAGTTCATCAAAACGTTCCGATTAAACAAAGCTTGGGCTGTAGAGACTTAAATCCCCTCACTGTGTGAGCAAGGCACTGAAACCACACACACCATAAGGCCCCTGGAATTAGAGGCAGACTCAGCCTGGGGCCTACCCCAGCAGGTGTTAGGATAAACTGCAAACTTGCAGCCTGAGAACTTTTTGTACTATAATATAGAAAAGGTTTCCTATTAGCCCTTCAAGCTTCAAGCTGCTTTTCTGAGAACAGAGGTCACAACATTAAAAAAGAAAAAGTAGAGCCAGCCTAACTTTATCAGAATCCTTTTTGTCCTCACTTCACCGTTCATTATACTGCAACATTTTTACCTAGTGCCAGGAATATTTAAAACAAGATTGGCCTCGTTACTTTCATTATATGCAACTATTAAAACTAGCATGTTAAAAAAGAATGAAATAATGCCATTTGCAGCAACACAGGTAGACCAAGAGATTGTCATACGGAGTGAAGTAAGTCAGAGAAAAAGAAATATCGTATGATATCGCTTACATATGAAATCTTAAAAAATGTTACAAACGAACTTATTTACAAACCAGAAACAGACTCACAGACTTAAGGAACAAACTTATGTTTACCTGGCATGGGGAGACATAGGGAGTTCAGGATTGACATGTACATACTGCTATATTTAAATAACCAAATAGGAAAAAAAAAACCTCTCATATATTAAATCTTATAGGACCACTAACCTAAGTGATATGGTGATTGAGAGAAGCCCCTCTCCCCTCCCATGCCTACTATCATGTTTCAGGATACCTTAAAATAAATTGAAATAAAACAACCAGATTGTTCACCATTCCCCAGCATCCTGGTTGTACAATATCAGGTCCTTTGCTCCTATACCCACCTGCCACAAATCTAGAAAGGAGAAAAAGTGAAGAGAATGTAAAGCAAGAGTGAGGCAGAAAAACTGATGATGAAGTTTATGCTCATACCAAATGGTGAGCAAAAATGAAGTTCATAGGGTTCCATTCACCAACCACATCTCAAGTCCCAGAAGCAAAGAACATTTGTTTGGTAACTGGTGGGAAAAAATGCAAAAACTTTCATTTCATTTTACAAACGCCGCTTTTCTGTGCTTTTTTCTTTCTCTTTCTCCTACCCTCAAGTGATTTCAAATATAAAAGGTCACTTTAAAGACAACTCAGAGATACAGCAAGCACAGTTTTTCATCTGTACACTGGTCAACTGTACGATGCATTTCAGATTCTCTAGAACATCTCAAAAACATTTGAAACTCTAACGTGAAAAAGTGCTATGCACTTTAAAGCATTTTTTGTCTTTAGAAATAAACGGTGATCCTAAAAGCACAAATTTTCAAGGCAGGCACACCACATAGGCCGGTATGTACATTTCCCTTGCTGGATTTTAATAAAACAGCTAGAATATTCAGAATGGCTTTGTAATTTACAGTGTCCAAGCCGAAATGGTAAAGACTAATTGATTTTTAAACTTAAAGTATTCATGAAGCCTATTTACTAATACCTTTAAAACACACAGCAGCTTTTAAAAAATGACTGAGCTCCGGAAACTCCTTTAAAGGTTCTTTCACAAGTTTCCTTTGAAGCTCCCTTCATGAAAATGCTGCTGTCAACAATTCTTCAGTTTGGAGAATACAATGTTGTTATTGTCTTGCCTTCAGAGCTAGGGAAAGTATATATTAGTCTTTTTGGCTCTAGGTTTCCATGACTGAGCAAGCATATGGCTTTGTTCCAGATGGAAGTTTTCAAGGAATTTTGCTTACAAGGAAGTACTAAACCCCATATTTTAATTAATATTCATATTTACTTTGTTGCTAAATGAAGCTACAGATTCTATTGGCATGGATTCACTCTCACTCTCATAAACCCAAAACCCTCTAGAGAATTCTCCTCTGGGAAGAGAGTGAGATGCATTAACACTCCATTAATATCTTCCTTGGAAACATTCTTTTTAACATTTATCTCTTCATCATTTCCTGAATCTGTAATGAAATGCTTGTGCTGGCATCTAAAACAGGATCATGTCCAGAGCCTAATGAAGTGTTAGACACCAAGGTAAGAAGGAAGTCTGCTGCACTGGCTTAGAGTGACTGGATACACAATGGTACTTTCTAGGCTATATTTAGCTCCAAAGTCATCATCAGTAGCCCTAAGACACAAGGAACAACCTGAAAGAACTTCAGGTTCCAGGGCTGCCTGAACAGGCTGATCAGAGTTCTATTTTCTAAGTCATAAGCCAGATTCTGAGGTAACTGCCATTTGTACATCCTTTTCTAAAGTGAAAGACTTCCTGAAAATGACATTCTGTAATCAAAGAAGTTTAAAGTAGAAGAAGTCTCCGAAGTCCTATAAGCAGCTTCCTGTCCTCTGCTTGAAACCCTACAATATTCCTGCCAGTGGTCCTTGTTCAGAGATAAGGAACTCACCACCTCATGAGAAAATTCATTCCTTATTCAAACAGCTCAGACTGTTCTGCAGTTCTTTCTTTGCTGCTGTTGCTGCTGCTGCTAAGTCGGTTCAGTCGTGTCCGACTCTGTGCGACCCCATAGACGACAGCCCACCAGGCTCCCTCATCCCTGGGATTCTCCAGGCAAGAACACTGGAGTGAGTTGCCATTTCCTTCTCCAATGCATGAAAGTGAAAAGTGAAAGTGAAGTTGCTCGGTCAAGTCCAACTCTTAGCGACCCCATGGACTGCAGCCCACCAGGCTCCTCCATCCATGGGAGTTTCCAGACAAGAGTACTGGAGTAGGGTGCCATTGCCTTCTCCAAGTTCTTTTTTTAGTTGAAATTAAATCTTTCTTCCACAAAAGCTTATCACTTGGTCCTGATTCTGCCCTCTGGGATCCCCAGAAGAAGGTGAGTCAGTGATAACTCTTCACTGGTATAAAATGTTTAAAAATTCAAAGATGTGTAGAGAAAAAGTGTTATAAACAGTCAAGAATCTTAAGGCCAAAGAAAATAATTTTAAAGCCATTTTTTACGGTATATATAGCTTTGCTTCTTCCCTAACTATACACATAATTATAGCTTTACTTCTCCTAAGGTTGTTCATATCATAAAATAGTTTAAAGACTAGGGAATATTTGCTTACAATAGTTTTTCTCGGATAAGGCAAATTGAGTCCTTGCTCTGTACTAAATCTACGAGCTAATAATACTAATCATTTTCATATATTGAGCACTTGACCATATAAACAGCACTGTGCTAAGTGCTTTCTACAGTGGTCATGAAGCATTATCATTACCATTTTACCAATGAGAAAACCAAGACTCAGAAAGAGTAAATAATTCATCCATGGTCATATGGGTACTAAATAAAGGAGCCACAGGATCAAATCCAGATGTGTCTCATACAAGATCTAACTTTTTTCCCTCTTGCCTATGGATCAGATAAAATTAAATCTGTTCCCTGCTATGATTAGGAAACACTACAGTTTTGTTATGCACTGAGTATTTGCATCCCCCCCCTCAACGCTTAGAGTTCATATGAACCCCCTAACCCCCGCCCCCCATGTGGCTGTATTTGGAGCTAGGGCCTCTAAGGAACCAATTAAGGATAAATGAGGTCTTTAGGGTGGGGCCCTAATCTAATAGTATCAGTGTCCTTATAAGAAAAAGGCACCAGAGAGCTCATTCTCCCTCTGTTGTCATGTGATAATACACCAAGAAAGTGACCATTTTTGAGCCAGGAAGAAAGCTCTCAGCAGAAACCAACCCTGCCAGACCTTGATCTGAGACTTCTAGACTCTATAATGGTGATAAAATTAATTTCTGTTATTTAAGCCACCCAAACTGTAGTATTTTGTTATGGCAGCTGAAGCAGACTAAGGTAGGGTCTTTCTGCTATTTGTCATATAGCATATTGAAAAGCAGAGATATTACTTTGCTAACAAAGGTCTGTCTAGTCAAGGCTACGGTTTTTCCAGTGGTCATGTATGGATGAGAGAGTTGGACTGTGAAGAAAGCTGAGCGCCAAAAAATTGCTACTTTTGAACTATGGTGCTGGAGAAGACTCTTGAAAGTCCCTTGGACTGCAAGGAGATCCAACCAGTCCATCCTAAATGACTGCAGCCATGAGATTAAAAGACACTTACTCCTTGGAAGGAAAGTTATGACCAACCTAGAGAGCATATTCAAAAGCAGAGACATTACTTTGCTAACTAAGGTTCATCTAGTCAAGGCTATGGTTTTTCCTGTGGTCATGTAAGAATGTGAGAGTTGGACTGTGAAGAAGGCTGAGTGCCGAAGAATTAATGCTTTTGACCTGTGGTGTTGGAAATGATTCTTGAGAGTCCCTTGGACTGCAAGAATGCAACCAGTCCATTCAGAAGATCAGTCCTAGGTGTTCTTTGGAAAGAATGATGCTGAAGCTGAAACTCCAGTACTTTGGCCACCTCATGTGAAGAGTTGAGTCATTGGAAAATACTCTGATGCTGGGAGGGATTAGGGGCAGGAGAAGGGACGACAGAGGATGAGATGGCTGGATGGCATCACTGACTTGATGGACGTGAGTCTGAATGAACTCCGGGAGTTGGTGATGGACAGGGAGGCCTGGCGTGCTGCGATTCATGGGGTCACAAAGAGTTGGACATGACTGAGCAACTGAATTGAACTGAATAATTTTTAAAGTCACTCAAATGTTTTGTCATTTTTTAGACTGATCAATTTTGACATGCTTCAGACTTATTTTAAGTGATTATAAGATAAACAGTTTGAAATGGGCTTTCCATCCTACTTGAGAACATAATGAAAGAGGGGAGGAAAACTTCCGGGTCTCCCATGCCTTAGTAGACAATTTTAAGAGTTCAAAGAAAATATGTTATTCTTCATGGAATGATACTGAAATAATTCACCAGGATTATGATGGCTCTTCACCTGGATTTGTGGCTCTTCAATGGGTTAAAATTGAACTGTTTAGAAGAGTCAATGTAACGCTGGGGCGCTGATTTCACGGTGGATGCTATTTTCAATCACTGCTTCTTTTAGCATGACCACTGGCCCATTGAAGTACTTCAAATAATCTAGCTGACATGAACTTGGAGAAAGAGAGACCAGAGGAAGTTTTGCAGTTTCTACTTAAAATTATTGGAGTATAATTGATTTACAATGTTTGGGTTGGTTTCAAGTATACAGCATAGTGAATCAGTTAAATAGTACATATATACATTCTTTTTCAGATTCTTTTCCCTCATTGGGTTATTACAGAATATTGAGTAGAGTTCCCTGTGCTGTACAATAGTTCCTTGTTGATTATTTATTATATAAATATAGTGGTGTGGGCTTCCCAGGTGGCTCAGTGTTAAAGAACCTGCCTGCCAATGCAGGATCCAGATCTGAGCCTTGGGTCAGGGAGATCCCATGGAGAAGGAAATGGCAACACACTCCAGTATTCTTGCTTGGGAAACCCCATGAACAGAGGAGCCTGGAGGGCTATAGTCCATGGGGTTGCAGAAGAATGGGACATGAATGAAGAATTATACAATAGTAATATAGTAGTTGGAGAAGGAAATGGCAACCCGCTCCAGTATTCTTGCCTGGAGAATCCCATGGATGGTGAAGCCTGGTGGGCTACAGTCCATGGGGCCGCAAACAGTCAGACACGATTGAGCGACTTCACTTCACTTCACTTCACTTCAGTGTAGTAGTATCTGTGTGTTCATCCCAAGCTCCTAATTTATCCCTCCCTGCTAAGTTTCTCCTCTTTAACCATAAGTTTATTTCCAAAATTAGTGAGTTCATTTTTGTTTTGTAAGTAAATTCATTTATATAATTGTTCCCTTCTTTTCATTTATAAGTATTTTTCAACAATGCTATTAAAAAAAGACAGCTTAATAAAAGAAGATCATTGATTTTGGTGGACAGGCAGCACGATTAAAGTAAAAGATTTATTTTTAATTAAGAAATTCAGGGGACCGCTTTATTCTCATTCTTTGCTCTCCCTATCTGTCACTCTTCTAACTTGCTCTCATTCCCTGTCTTTATTTCCCTTTCTTCTGTCAGCATCCCAATTTTAACGGTTGTTAATGTTGTTGAAGTGAAAATCAGGCCCAAAATGATGTCACTTGGGCTAAAGTCCATGATACCAAACCTAGACTTAGATACATGACTTACTTGAAGTTTTTTGTTTTTTTGTTTTTTTTTTTTTTTTTTTTTTTTTTTTTCTGTTCCGATCTAGAAATTCAGGGGACCGCTTTATTCTCATTCTTTGCTCTCCCTATCTGTCACTCTTCTAACTTGCTCTCATTCCCTGTCTTTATTTCCCTTTCTTCTGTCAGCATCCCAATTTTAACGGTTGTTAATGTTGTTGAAGTGAAAATCAGGCCCAAAATGATGTCACTTGGGCTAAAGTCCATGATACCAAACCTAGACTTAGATACATGACTTACTTGAAGTTTTTTTTTTTTTTTTTTTACTTTATTCTACGTTACAATACTGTATTGGTTTTGCCATACATTGACATGAATCAGCCTCAGGTGTACATGAACTCCCAATCCTGAAACCCCTTCCCACCTCCGAAGTTTTGAGCCTCCCCAGAAATGTAATCAACTAGTCTGGAATTTTCAGGTCAGCATCAATGAAGTCACCTGTCTTGTGACCCTCTCCATCCCTCAGGAGAAAAAGCAGCAATCTATGTGGTGCAACCCTTGCCATTCCCTTCCCAACAGCCACCCCCAAAAGAAGATATCCTGACCCCAAAATAATGCTTTCCTTTTGTTTGCTAATAGCTCCTTTGCCTTACCCTTCTTCCTACAAAAGCCTTCCATTTCGTACAACCCCTCAAAGCACCCTTCTGGTTGTTAGAAGAGATGCTCGCCAATTCATGAATGACCTGATAAAGCCCACTGGCTCTTCAAATTTACTCCGTTGCTTTTTTAAAAAAGGTGTATCATTTTCTCATTTTTTGAGTTTAAGATCTTTGAACCACTGCATGTTTATTGATGACAGTAAGTCACTATTGATGTTCCTACAGCTTAAAAGCCACCACACAGGCCTTAAGAAAAAGCAGGAGGCTGCAGGATCAGTAAGAAATTTCTTTCTTTTTTTTCTTTTTCTCAATATTTTTTAGTTTATCATTGTATGTCAGAGAGGAATTCTGAGTATTTTCTGAATGCTGACAATTTTGGCAAAGATAACAGAGGAGGTGCCTGTTGTTACTACACTGAGTGGGCACATTTGTTAAACTTGGCTGGAGCCCAGGCAAATAGAATTTTGGAAGGTCTAGTGGTTTTTTAAAAAACTGTTTACAAGCTATTCCTCAGTATTCAACTTAGAAGATATTCTGAGTGCAGGCATACCTTGAAGATATCAATACTATGGATCTGGTTTCAGACCACCAAGATATGACAAGGGGTATGAAGTTTTTGGTGCAAAAGCTTTTCAGTTTCCCAGTGCATATAAAAGTTATGTTAACACTATGCTATAATGCATTAAACGTGCTATAGCATTATACCTAAAAAAATAATGTGCTTACCTTAATTTAAAAATATTTTATTGCTAAATAATGTTAACCATCATCTGAGCCTTGAGTGCATGGTGGTAGTAACATCAAGGATCACTGATCACAGATCACCATAATAAATAAAATAATAATAATGAAGTTTACATACTGTGAGAATTATCAGATGCTTCAGAGACACAAAGTCATCAAAGGCTGTTGGAAAAAATGGTACCAATAGACTCGCTACACACAAGGCTGTCATTAACTTGCAATTTGTAAATTTTACAAAATTTACAATTCATAAAAATTTATAAATTTTTGAACTTAAAAGTTCTATTTCCCGTGAAGCACAATAAAGCAAAGCAATAAAAAGAGCTATGTCCATGTTCAGTTCCGTTCAATTCAGTCGCTCAGTCGTGTCTGACTCTTCGCGACCCCATGAATCGCAGCACGCCAGGCCTCGCTGTTCATTACCATCTCCCGGAGTTCACTCAGACTCACGTTCATCGAGTCCGTGATGCCATCCAGCCATCTCATCCTTTGTCATCCCCTTCTCCTGCCTTCAATCCTTCCCAGCATCAGAGTCTTTTCCAATGACTCAACTCTTCACATGAAGTGGCCAAAGTACTGGAGTTTCAGCTTTAGCATCAATCCTTCCAAAGAAATCTCAGAGCTGATCTCTTTTAGAATGGAAAAGCACTCAGCCTTCTTCACAGTCCAACTCTCACATCCTTACATGACCACTGGGAAAACCATAGCCTTGACTAGACGAACCTTAGTTGGCAAAGTAACGTGTCTGCTTTTGAATATGCTATCTAGGCTGGTCATAACTTTCCTTCCAAGGAGTAAGCGTCTTTTAATTTCATGGCTGCAGTCACCATCTGCAGTGATTTTGGAGCCCAAGAAAATAAAGTCTGACACTGTTTCCACTGTTTCCCCATTTACTTCCCATGTCCATGTTAACGAGCACTAATAAGAAATGAGTTCTAATCAGACTATGCCAAGAACTGTTTTGATTTTGTTAACTGAAGTGTATCTTGTAAATTATGATTTTACCACTGCAGAATTGTGTAATTTCATATTTTGTTTTTCTCCTCAAGGATTAGGTAGGATTTCTCAATCAGGTAGATATCTGGAATGGTAAAGAAAAACTTATGAATCATCAAAATTTTCTGAAGCATCCTGGTGCAAAATAAGTGCTTCCATTAGTGTTTAGCTCCATTTTTTTCCCCAAAAATCCAGGCCACACATGTAATTCTCTTTTCTTAAGTCTCTAGAACTGTTTTCAAAATTCAGAAGCACTTGGTAAAAATGCACATTCCCCAGCTATGCTCCCAGGAAATTCTGATCTGAAAAGTTGGAGGTAGGGACATGGGCAATGTTTTTTGTTTGTTTATTTTTTAATTAATTTTTATTGGCGTATAGTTACTTTACAATGTTGTGTTAATTACTACCGTAAGGCAAAATAAATCAACCATACACATATATATACCCTCTCCCTTTTGAGTTTCCTTCCCATTCAAGTCATCACACTGACAATCCTTCCCAGCATCAGAGTCTTTTCCAATGACTCAACTCTTCACATGAAGTGGCCAAAGTACTGGAGTTTCAGCTTTAGCATCAATCCTTCCAAAGAAATCTCAGAGCTGATCTCTTTTAGAATGGAAAAGCACTCAGCCTTCTTCACAGTCCAACTCTCACATCCTTACATGACCACTGGGAAAACCATAGCCTTGACTAGACGAACCTTAGTTGGCAAAGTAACGTGTCTGCTTTTGAATATGCTATCTAGGCTGGTCATAACTTTCCTTCCAAGGAGTAAGCGTCTTTTAATTTCATGGCTGCAGTCACCATCTGCAGTGATTTTGGAGCCCAAGAAAATAAAGTCTGACACTGTTTCCACTGTTTCCCCATTTACTTCCCATGTCCATGTTAACGAGCACTAATAAGAAATGAGTTCTAATCAGACTATGCCAAGAACTGTTTTGATTTTGTTAACTGAAGTGTATCTTGTAAATTATGATTTTACCACTGCAGAATTGTGTAATTTCATATTTTGTTTTTCTCCTCAAGGATTAGGTAGGATTTCTCAATCAGGTAGATATCTGGAATGGTAAAGAAAAACATGAATCATCAAAATTTTCTGAAGCATCCTGGTGCAAAATAAGTGCTTCCATTAGTGTTTAGCTCCATTTTTTTCCCCAAAAATCCAGGCCACACATGTAATTCTCTTTTCTTAAGTCTCTAGAACTGTTTTCAAAATTCAGAAGCACTTGGTAAAAATGCACATTCCCCAGCTATGCTCCCAGGAAATTCTGATCTGAAAAGTTGGAGGTAGGGACATGGGCAATGTTTTTTGTTTGTTTATTTTTTAATTAATTTTTATTGGCGTATAGTTACTTTACAATGTTGTGTTAATTACTACCGTAAGGCAAAATAAATCAACCATACACATATATATACCCTCTCCCTTTTGAGTTTCCTTCCCATTCAAGTCATCACACTGCATTAAGTAAAGTTATGGGGAACTTTTTTTTAACAAAATCCTCAAATAATTCTTAAAATCAGGCAATACTTCTTCAGAGCAGTGGTTCTCAAACCTGACTACTTAGGCAGCTTAATAAAAAGCCTCTGGTTCCCACCCCAAATTAACATGATCAGAATTTCTGGTGGCAGGGTCCAGGCATCAGCATTTTTAAGCTTTCCTGGACATCTAGGTTTGAGAATCACTTCTCTCAGACAATACTCCAATACTCCCTAGTGGCTTGGCTGATAAAGAATCCACCTGAAATACAGGAGACCCAGGTTCGATCCTTGGGTGGGGAAAATGCCCTGGAGAAGGGAACGGCAACACGCTCCAGTATTCTTGCCTGGAGAATCCATGGACAGCAGAGTCTAGTGGGCTACAATCCATGGGGTTACAAAGAGTCAGACACAGCTAAGTGACTAACTTTCACTTTCTCTCAGACAATGCTTTAGTAAAATATTACAACAGGTTTGAAAAAAAGGCTGTGGGATAATAATTTTTTACTTCTAGTATTTTCCTAAGATAAAAAATATTAAATTTGAGCAAGTATTTTAAATCAGAACACTTTAGTAGGAGACATATATTATGATAGTCAAACAGTACCAGATAATCAAAATTTCAGGGATGGAATAATTCAGTCTCTAGACTTTTACAAGAAATTTACCAGTATACTATTTGAGCCTTTACAGCATGTAGAATTCACTCTGGTAACTGGTTCACAACAGACTATGATATGCAGATAAGATGAAAATTATCAGGTGAAGTAAGTAAAGATGTTAGTGAGTGTTAGTCGCTCACTCATGTCCGACTCTTTGCGATCTCATAAACTGTAGCCTACCAGGCTTTTCTGCCTATGGAATTCTCCAGGCAAGAATACTGGAGTGGGTTGCTACTCCCTTCTTCAGGGGATCTTCCCAACCCAGATATAGAGCCTGAGTCTCTTGCCTTGTGGACAGATTCTTTACCATCTGAGCCACCAGGGAAACCCAAAGTAGAGAGGTGAGGGAGCAAGACTTAAGTTTAACTGTGGTAGGATTTAAAATTACGGTCATGAACAGACTTAATTATTCACCATTCAGTTTGCTTCTGGAAAAGATTCTGCACAGGTGTATTTAGTTATATGATCTCCAGTAAGGTAACACGTAATTGTACACCTCAGAGTTTGGAAAACACTGAAAGAGCTAGGTTCAGTTCTGGGTGATGGCACAAGGAGAAGTTGGCAGATTATTATGCCTCTTGATTTCAGGGAGTTTAGCTTTATTCTTTCAATGAGGTACATATTTGAGGATGATCCAGTACCAGATGGTGATGTTGGCTGGGAGAGGTTTTCTCACCTACATTTGGCAGCTCCACTCAGAAGTGGTGCTTTCAGTGCTGAGACTTCCAGTCTACACTATTTCACATGATCATTGGGAAGCGTTAGGTGGTAGAGACGCAGTGACACATCTCATTAAGGGTCCGGTAACTATGAACATCTGACATCTGTGCTGAAACCGGAACTGGATGCAGCCTTCAAGTGGTTATGGATTCAAGTGGTATGTTGCTTTTTCAAAAGTCACTACTGAAATTCTTTATAGTAACCAGGCTTGTAATTTCTAGGGGCATTTTTGACTTGAAGAAATAGATGATAAGTCAATGGGCTGCTCATTTTAAAGATGACCTTCTCCTAAATGGCCTTCCTCTTTCCCAGAAGTTGGACAATGACTTTAGCTGATGACTTATTTGTCATTGAATAACACTGGTCATATCTACCCTGATTTGAAAACCTATAATGTGCCATGGTACTTTGCGTAAAAATTCCACAACAGCCTCCCAAGGCATCCACATTCTGTGGTTGAGGGACCCGGGGCTTTGAGAGGTGAAGAAACTGTAAAACACCTAAGTGACACAGCCGGATTCCCGCCAGCTGTCTGGCTGCCCAGCAGGGGTTCTGTCCGTCTTGCCACCAACGCCTGCAGTACATACAAGAATAGAATGAACATTCATTTCTATAAACTGCAACAAGCAGCTGTTCATAAAAGTTTTTCCATAGTTTAGTATTTGATCTGAGAAAGAAAGAACAACCATCTTCAGCCTTCAAGGAGCTTATTATTTCCACAGTCTTTCATCATGTTAAAGAATAACACTCTGATTCTTTATATCCCTTTCTCAGTGCCCTTAATTTTAAAAAATGTTGCATGATCCCTTTATCGGAGATTTTAATGAAATCAGAAAATAATAAGTAACCCAGTCTAAAGGTGTTCATCTTAAATGTGGCCTGGCTCCAAAAATTCATTTTCACCC
This sequence comes from Madoqua kirkii, assembly GCA_006408675.1. Classification (NCBI taxonomy): domain Eukaryota; kingdom Metazoa; phylum Chordata; class Mammalia; order Artiodactyla; family Bovidae; genus Madoqua; species Madoqua kirkii. The sequence continues at coordinate 27,529 of SJYC01066242.1, read as the reverse complement.
AGTTCCTCATCCCCCTTTCCAATGTCCTGAAGCACAAACCCATTGGGTGTCCCCTCTGTTTCCCCGAGGAAATATTTCATTCATATAATGTCTCCTTTGTAATCAATGCTGAGAATGTCACTTTGATTAAACACAATTCTGAATGACTAAGACCACAGTACAATAAATTCTCCAGAGCTATCTTTCAGAACAACTGATTGCTCTCCAGTCTTAATCCTCCAGAGTCTTATTTAATCAAAATGATGTTGCTAATTAAGGATTAAAACCTCCGAATAGAATAAAAAAGAAAGATTTTTCTTTCTCCTTTGGGCAGGTCAAGGAGGCAGAATTTGCTGTAAGGAAGTAAAGAGTTCCTTCCACCTTTGGTAAAATAGCATTATTCTCTTTCTTCTGGACTTAATCCAAAATAGGCCTGAGTGCTTTGTAATATTAATATAATATGGCAGCAGGGTGGGGAGAAGAAAAGGAAGGAAGAAAGAAAGACAGAAAAAAAAAGGAACTGTCTCAGATAGCTACATGTAATAATACCTAAATAATATTTATTATAATTTTTTCATTTAATGCTTTAAATATGAGTTCTCTTTAGACATTTTGTCTGATGCTATTTCTGCTTTGCTTTTATCTATTGCTAACATTGGTGGAAAAGGCAATATTTTAGAAAAATGTTGCTAACTCATTTCACAGAGAAGAGGAAGAAAGACAACATACCTCAGATATATCTGATATCCACCAATAATTGACAATAACAACAAAGTTCCCTATTAAGTGTTGAACTACATTTTCTTAAGATCAAAATTTCAATTTTTTTCTTGAATTTGCATTTGATAATTAAAATTGGCTCTTTAGAAACACATAACACTGTAAAAGAACTCACTGGGAGAGAAAGACTCATAGAAATGTGGTTTGATTTCTATGGACTAGAAATTCTGTCAGGTGCTGGGGGTGGAGTGAATGTGGAATAGAGATATGGTTGATACTTTAATGGATATTTAAGAAGTAAAATTCTTCTTCCATCCTTCTCATCTTCTTGCTGAATGTATAATCCCTGCTGAATTAGTCTATTACAATGTAGACATAACTAAGAAAAACAACTTATTGATTACTGCTCTGTGCTATGTTCTTTACCAGCAATATACTATTATTACCTCTAAGAAAATCCAAGAAGAGGTATTATGATAACCCTTCTGAAATGGTTAAACTCATAAAGAATAAATGACATTACTAAGATCAGGCAATTGTGTAGAGCTGAGATTTCCACCAAGGCCTGTTTGGCTCCAAAACTATCTTCTATTCAATACAACATACCATCTCACACTTTTGTATGTGGAGGACAAATTCATCAATGTGTTTCAAGAAGGGGCCGGTAAGCTGTATTGGTCTATACCTGACTCATAGGCTCCCAGGACTACTGGCTTAATCACTGTCACAGGTATTATCTCACAGTCACCCAGGCCAATCAATGGCAAAGGCTGACTGACTGCCATCAGAATGAACCCAGAGAGCAAACAATGAGAAATGCACAAAGGAAAAAGAATGTTCTAGGCCTGTTTTCTCTCCTAGCTAGCTCTACTTACCAGTTAAAAAGGGATGTTTGTTTCTGGGATCCACACTCCTGAAGTCTGTAAGCACCCAATGGACAGACTACAGCTCTGATTCCTCCTGTGCTGAGGCAGACGGCCAACAGTGCTACATGAAACAGCCTTGTCTGCTCTTTTTTGGGTACGTTGTTAATCAGATGGTAAGTGTCTATGTAGAAATCCTCCAAGGAAAAGGAAGCCACAGATAATAAAGCAGTGCCTGTAGATGGGGAAAAAGAGAAATAAATATGCATAGACCACTGGCTCACCAAAGCACACCAGAAATAAAGTTTTTCTTCTGAATGTAGCCTCATCTTGTGATAGTCTTATTAAAATATTAATCATGGCAATTCTGGAGGCAATATAATTTTCCTAAAAGTAAATATTTCCCTCAATATGTGTTTTTAATGAATCCAGAGTCCTAGTTTATTTTTCCCTCAAACTCAAACCACCTCTCAGAATGTATAAACAAATCAAGTCCATTTTGGAGGAACTTTTTATTTTGTATTGGAGTATAACTGATTAACAATGTTCTGATAGTTTTATGTGAATAGCAAAGGGACTCAGCCATACACATACACCACTGCTATGTTTAAAACAGATAATCAACAAGGACTTATTGTACAGCACATGGAACTCTGCTCAGTGTCATGTGGCAGCCTGCATGGGAGAAGGGTTTGGAGGAGAACAAATCAAGTCCATTTTAACAAAATTAAAACAATTCAGAAACACCTGATATGAGATACTAAAGATGTCTGCACTCCCACCCCTCAGAGAAAACCATCTTTCACAATGGTTATGTGTTCTTAATCAATAGAGACAGAACACGCTATGATCTTAGGCAACTCAGAAGCCTATTAAAGAAAACTGTTTGGGTTTTGTTTTTTTTAGCATGAATTACTTATATTTTTCTTTTTAAAATTTTTGTTGGAGTATAGTTACTTTACAATATTGTGTTAGTTTCTACTGTATAGCAAAGTGAATCAGCTCTACATCTACATATACATATATCTCCTGTTTTTTGTATTTCCAAAAGTCCATCAACAGAGGAACAGATAAAGAACATGTGGTACATAATACACAATGGAGTATTACTCAGCCATAAAAAAGAATGAAATTGGGTCATTTGTAGAGGCACGTATGAACCTAGAGACTATCATACAGGGTGAAGTAAGTCAGAAAGAGAGAAACAAATACCGTATATCAACACATATATGTGGAATCTAGAAAACTGATATAGATGATCTTATCTGCAAAGGTGATTGGCATTGATGTATATGTGCACTACTATGTAGTCTGAGCAAGTAAAAAGGAGTAGATCATGCTTACATGCCTCCTTGTCACAAAATATTCCCTGGTACAGAAGAGCAGCCTTGTCATTATCTAGTCTGTCCTATCCACTTCCCCAGCTTTATTTTTCATCATTGTGCATTACCACCCAACAAAATAGCTATTTCTTGATTTGTCTCATGTCCCATTTGAGAAAGTTAGCTTCATAAGAAAAGAGACTGCCTTCTTCTCTGTTACCTTCCAGAACCTGGAACAATGCCTAGTAGTCAACAAGAAACATTTGCGGAAGGGTGAATGAATATTTGCCATGCAGGACTTGGCTTATGTTTCACAGAACTGAAGCAGTTTACAAGTTTGAATCACACTCTGATCGATTCAGTGAATGGTACTTGGCCATCTGATAGAAATGTACACAGGCTGAGTGTCTGCTGCCCATCACTTCCTCCTCATCTTCCCTGTCACCCCAAACTGCATTTCTGCTGCACCGGTTGGTTTTGATGAACTACCTTCCTAAGTTCCTTAACTCAGAACTTGGAGTTAATTTCTGTCTTTCCATCACATTTGTGCCCTTATTTAGTTGATGAGTTTTTTTTATGGTTTTATGTTCTTCCCTGGATTGATACTTCTCCATCACCTAGGCCAGCATCCAGAGATTTTTGGTTCTCTCTTTAACCTCTCACTGTGATTGTTTACTGGAAGATTTCCCAAACGTATTCATCTCATCTTCAGTAACTCCTTTGTGTCTAGAAGACCACCTTGAACTTCACAGTCTAAATTTCTAGACTTTTCATCGACTTGGTCTCTATATCTTATCAAACAAACTTGATATTTTACCAACATTGCTTGCAATCACTTCACTCCCCAAATTTTAAAGATATATTTCTTTTTTGTTATGTAAAGTAGCACAGGATAGTGTTAAATTCACTCATTTTGTTAGCAGGTAACCATAGCTCATAACATGAAAATCATGTATTCAAATACAATTTTAATTACTATATAACTAATTAAAGGATCATTTTTTCATGAAAATGTTTCTCAATTATTCTACATGAACTTCAAAACACCTTTTTAGCACATTTCATTTTAATTGTGAAGCAAATAAATGTCACATTTCACATAGAATTTGTCACAAATTTGGGCTTGTGATAGGAAGGCAAAAAGGAGGGCATTCTACAGAAGGCAGACATTTGAAGAGATAATTAATATAAAATATAATCAGCGCAATGATAAAGGTATCAAAGCAACTTCTAACACACAGAGACACACATACATACATACACACTTACTAGTATCCCTCAAATTATACAGAGAATAAAATAAATTGAAACAACATTCAGGATCATTCATTACACTTTATGCTAAAAACAAGGTAGAATAACATAAATCAAACATTTTAATAAAAATCCACTAAAGTTGTAAAACAATCCACTCAGGAGTGGACACTCACCTAGAAAATGCAGAAATAAGCAAATATGGACCAGTTTGTTTCTTCCTAGGCAGACATCAGCAAGCCAGCCTGCAAACACCTGGGTAAGGACTGACACTCCAATAAAACACAAGTTCAAAATGGTGGCCTGGTAATTGCGATAACCAAGCTTGACAGTACAGAAAGGAATCATATTGCAGACGACTTCGAAGAAAGTGAACCTCTCACACAGCTCTACTAGGAACAAACAGATTCCAACCTGAATTTTTTTCACAGAGTATGAGGAAAACAAATAACCAATATGTCTTATGGTTTTCTCCTTCTCAATGCTGTGATTTAAGGGTACCCTCTCATTGGTGTTTTTAAAAGCTGTAACAGACATGACTACCCTCCTCGAATACTACTTAAGTTAGTTGTTTGAACCTGGTGATTTTTGCCCCCATCCCTCTAATGAAAAAATAAATAAGATCTTTGTTTTGAATTTCATAACTCCATGCTAAAGTGTCATAAGGCTTTTTTTGCATGTTAATGTTCATTCTGATGATCCAAGAGAACATGAAAAGAGACATGAGTATTTAAACCATAGTAGCTCAGTGTGGCCAAATCTCATTTGTTTGTCTAATTACTTAGAGGCTAAATTAGGCTTTTCCTCCAAAATTTATATTGAATTGCATGAATCCAGTTTCATACATGTGGAAACTCATCTGCCTCACACTGATAAAGGTTTAAATACGGAGGCAGAAGAAGCAGTTTTTCAGGAGAATTTGAGCACTAGATCAAGAAATAATTTGAGCCTAATAATTTCTGATACTTTAATTAAAACAAGCCAGAACAGTACCTAGAGATAAAGCGCAAAAGGAAATCTGTTTGGAGGGGGCAGGATACCTTATCATTATTACATTTCTTGTTATTTTTGGTTGGAATTCTGATAGAAAGCTAATTAGGTAACAAAAGTGCTAGTACATCTAGGTAACAAGCAGAGTTTGCAAGAAAGTAATTTAAGTGCACTAATGAAAGGAGAAATTTTTAAACAAAAGCCCTGTTCCTTTAAGTTGACCCCATGCTTGTAGAACAGCCTCTCAGAGGAAATCAAAATGAAAAGGTGCTATTTGATTCATTATTAGTCAGCAAGAGGGGTACAGCAGCTATCCTACACATGCTTTGGGGAATATCGACTCTGGTATCACCCTGACCCTCCAGCTGGGTGAATGGATGTTAATATTCTATTTTGGAAAGCAGAAGAGCACAAATTAAGCTAAAAAAGTGGCAGTAAAAAGAGAACATTTTAACAGTTAGGAGCTTAGCAGAAGGACAGAGGAAGACAAGGGAGTAGAATTATTGGGTCAAAGTCATAATAACAAAACACAGGGGGTGAGTACAGGAATGGTATTTTCATATTGGAGTCGAAAGCAGAAGACTGATAAAGACTTTTGACTGTGATTCTTGACCTGAGAGATTGGGTGTAAAGCCCTTTGTGTTGACCTCCTCTAAGGCTCTCATTGGAATGGTGGCTATCTTCACCAGCTCAGCACTGTTTCTCCCCCTTTGGTTAACAATGCCCTGTTTTTCCTTTGTGTGGATTGATCATGCAATTTCTTATCCAAACTTACCCATATTTGTGAGTGAAAGTGATGCTATTTATAGTTATTCCTGAAAAACAGGTACACACTGGGATTGTGTAGGGCAAACCCCAAAGTGTGGTCCTCCTACCTTTGAGGAATGACTTCCTTCTATTCCACAACATCCTGGTGGGGCTTTCTTCTGGCCAGAGGAGATCAGCACAGGTCTATGATGGTTGTTTTGCTGTTTCTCCACAAGGAATTTTAGTCATAAGTGGGCTGATGAGATTAGACCTGGTGGAGGCCGAGACTGATGGCGCGACCCAGCAGGGATTGTCCATGTGCCCCTGATGGAGAGGTTAGAACTGTTCTGGTTCAAATTCTTCATGGGGACTGGTTAGTTTTTCCTTCTGTAAAGGATTCAATTTCTTTTCTTAAGAAAAATCTTTATTGAATTTTCTATGATGCTGCTTCTGTTTTATGCCTTGGTTCTTTGGCATGCCATGTGGGGTCTTAGCTCCCTGACCAGGACTTGTATCCACACCCTCTGCATTGAAGGCAAAGTCTTAACTACTGCACCACCAGGGAAGTCCCAGGATTCAATTTACAATCAATTTAGGTTTAAATTAGCCCCCTTTGATTTCTGTAGCTTACAAAGAACCATTAGTGACAGTTGTTTTTTTTTTTTTTTTTCCCCATCCCAGATGGAAGGGAAAGTGGTCCCCAGCCACTGGTTGATATATTAATATTTAGCCAGTACCTGACAAAGAACTCTTGCAGTGTGATCTCACAAGCAGGGCAGCACCATCTCTTACCGGGGCCTGGTGATGATTGCTTGAATTCTTTGGCTCCTCTGTGCATTCTTGCCCAAGGACATGACTCAGGTGGTGGGAACCTGTCATCAGGGGATGGTTGCCGGGGAGTGTGCAGTGTGAGCTCCGCGTCCCTAAGTCATGTCTGACTCTTGGTGACCCCGTGGACGGTAGCCCACCAGACTCCCCAGTCCACGGGATTCTCCAGGTAAGAACGCTGAGCAGGCTGCCATTCCTTCTCCAGAGGATCTTCCTAACCCAGGGATTGAATCCTTGTCTCCTGCATTGGCAGGTGGATTATTTACCACTGAACCACCTGGGCTTCCCCAAGGCAACAGTATTTGGTGCGTTGAGTTGAAACAATAGGAAAGCATTTCTCAATACTGAGCTCAGAATGAACTTAAAGGACAAGTCCCAACTCCACTTGAGAATAACACTTGGCCGGAAATATTGAATACTGTCATTATGAATACACTTGAGTCCTTAAGTGGGAATTTAGGTATACTTTATAGCTTTGTACAACCCTATCCTAACATCAACACCCTCAGGCTTGTTTTCTGTCCTTCCCGCTCTATGCCACCCTTAATAAAGTGACATTTTCCTCCCATTATAGAAATAGGTACACACATTAGATACAATTTGGAAAATGTCTAAAAATGGAAGACAAGGGCAGTGAATCTTTTTGAAGCATCTCCTTTGATGTTGTCTCCTCATGGCTAGTTTTTATTAGCATGCTTTAAATATTTCAGTTGTAAAATTGTATACAATTACTGTATAATATGTTTTCTACCCCTTTTGTAGGTAATGTTATAAGCAGTTTAACATGCCATTGTGAACTCCTTGTAAACATGAATTTTTATGGTTGCATTAGTAGACAGATACATGGCTTACTTAACTATTCCTCCATTTGGGGTTAGTTACATTTGTCTCAGATCAGTTATGTCAATCTTTCTTTAACTTTGGACCTTGAGCCCACATTTAAAAGAGAAGGCACCTTATTAGCAAAATTTTAATGAATATTTGTGCATAAAAGTTCTCATTCCTTGATTACAACCTTAGGCTAGTTTCTCAGAAATAACATCATTGGGTTAAAGTGTGGGAAAGTTTTTAGGCATCTTGATATTTAATGTCAAATTATAATACAAATCAGGCATGTTTTAAAATTAAAGAGCCTGTATCATTTTTGGAATGCAAATTTTTACTTATATTTAGTAGAGGAAATATATCTAATACATATATATTATAGATATTATTTATATTATATATTTATAATATACATATAATACATATTTATTGTATCTTATTTAATACAGGAAATTAGTCAAAGGCCTATTTGATAACCTAATGACCACCCATGATTTTTACTAAGCATCCAGAACCTGAATGTATCAGATTTCACAAGGGTTTCATTGGAAATGTACCAGAAATGTAAGCCCCACTTTTAAGGAGAATATTTTTAACAGTTTTAAATTCTTAATAATTTAAAAAGCATTTCTATAAAATATCCCCAAGTTGATTATAAATTCTGAGCATATTGTCTTTCAAAATGATTTTACAGTATGTTCATGTAATAATTTCAAATTTGATATGTACTTATGGAATAATTTTTCATAAATCCTCTCTAAGCATTTAAAATTTTTTTAATTGAAGGATAATTGCTTTACAATGTTGTGTTAGAATAAGCATTTTTAAGGGAATGGTGGGAATGTAAATTGGTACAACCACTGAGGAGGACAGTACAAAGTTGCCTTTAAAAAACTAAGAATAAACCTATCATATGACTCACTGATCCTACTACTGGGTATATACCCTGGGAAAACCATAATTCAAAAAGGCACATGTACCCCCAATGTTCACAGAAGTACTATTTACAGTAACCAAGACATGGAAGCAAATTAAATGTTCATTATATATGCATGCATGGATGTTAAGTTTCTTCTGTCATGTCTGACTCTTTGAGACTCTAGCCCACCAGGCTCCTCTGTCCAGGGGGATCTCCAGGCGAGAATACTGGAATGGGTTGCCCTGCCCTCCTCCAAGGGATCTTTCTGACCCAGGAATGGGACCCAATCTCTTGTATCTCCTTCACTGGCAAGCCAGTTGTTTATCAATAGTGCCACCTGGGAAGCCACATATGTATCTATCATATATATATATATATATGCACACACACACAGTGAAATACTACTTGGCCATAAAAAATAAAAATTTTGCTATTTGCAGCAACATGAATGCAACCAGTGATTATCATACTAAGTGAAGTAAATCAGAAAGAGAAAGACAAATATGATATCTCTCATATGTGGAATCTAAAATATGATACAAATGAACTTATTTACAAGACAGAAACAGATTCATAGACATAAAGAACAATTTATGGTTACCAAAAGGCAAAGAGAGAGGGATAAATTGTTTGAGATTAACAGTTACAAATTACTATATATAAAATAAACAACAAGGTCCTACTGCATAGCACAAGGAACTATATTTAATATCCTCTAATAAACTGTAATAGAAAAGAATATGGAAAAGAGTATATATATAAAAGTATAACTGAATCACTTTGCTGTACATCAGAAATGGATACAGCATTATGAATCAACTATGCTTCAATAAAAAATTGTTTGAGATTAACAGTTACAAATTACTATATATAAAATAAACAACAAGGTCCTACTGCATAGCACAAGGAACTATATTTAATATCCTCTAATAAACTGTAATAGAAAAGAATATGGAAAAGAGTATATATATAAAAGTATAACTGAATCACTTTGCTGTACATCAGAAATGGATACAGCATTATGAATCAACTATGCTTCAATAAAAAAATACTCCTTTGATTCTCTAAGATAGTTTCCTCTGTGTTCTTAAGACACTGTGTACATCTTTCTTAAAAAATAGTTTTTAATTAGTTTGCATTTTCTTCACTGATCATGTGTTGAGAATAGGGGCAATTTCGTGTGTATCTTTATACCTCACTGCCTAGAACAGTGCATGGAATGTTATTTCACTCTGTGTCTAGTGGCTAAAAGTGAGCGTGATATACCAGACAGAAATAACATTTACTCACGCAGAGTTCTACAAGAGGTGCTGCTTATTTGTTTTTTAAAATCTGCTACCAGATCTTGACTCTAGTAATTGGGTAGAATCCACTTGATGTTTATATATGAATACATGACTAATTGACTTCCTGACTGAATAAATGAAAAAACAGTTTAAGATGAGATATTCTTAGGATGTTTTGAAGGAAACAAAGACTATGCACCTAATGAACTCTATCTGACCACTAGCAATACTTACTGAGCACTGGGTAGCTACCAGGCCCTGGGGACCCCATGATGACAAAACAGCAAACTTGGCTGGATAGGGGTAACCACACAGTGAGGAATATCAACAATTAAGCAAAAACTACACTCCAGAGAGTTATGTGCTGTGGTGGAGGAAGAAGAGAGTGCAGCAGAGCTTATAGCAGCACTAGCTGTCGGGGAGCAGGGGGCCAGTATATGTATATTTTATATATAATTATATAAATTATAATTTTATATATAATTATATCATAAATAATATATTTATAATTTATAATTTTATTATATATTATCATATATTTATATATTATATATTATATATAAAATATATAATTATGTATTTTAAAATATATTATATGTAATATATAAAATCATTATATATATATATTTTAATAAAATTATATATATAATTTTATTTTATTTATATATAATAATCTATATATGAATACATGACTAATTGACTTCCTGACTGAATAAATGAAAAAACAGTTTAAGATGAGATATTCTTAGGATGTTTTGAAGGAAACAAAGACATTGTTATGCACCTAATGAACTCTATCTGACCACTAGCAATACTTACTGAGCACTGGGTAGCTACCAGGCCCTGGGGACCCCATGATGACAAAACAGCAAACTTGGCTGGATAGGGGTAACCACACAGTGAGGAATATCAACAATTAAGCAAAAACTACACTCCAGAGAGTTATGTGCTGTGGTGGAGGAAGAAGAGAGTGCAGCAGAGCTTATAGCAGCACTAGCTGTCGGGGAGCAGGGGGCCAGTATATGTATATTTTATATATAATTATATAAATTATAATTTTATATATAATTATATCATTAATATATTTATAATTTATAATTTTATTATATATTATCATATATTTATATATTGTATATTATATATAAAATATATAATTATGTATTTTAAAATATATTATATGTAATATATAAAAATCATTATATATATATTTTAATAAAATTATATATATAATTTTATTTTATTTATATATAATAGATACATATGTTTATATTAATAGTAGTTTTATATGTCAATCACAATCTCCCTATTTTCTTCATTGGCCATATGTTGAGAATAGAGAGAGTTTCATATTTATCTTTATACCCCTTTGCCTAGAACAGTGCCTGGAATATTATTTCAGTTTGTGCCTAGTATCTGAGAGTGGAAAAGAGTCCCCTCTCCCTTTTTCCCCTTGGTAACCATAGTTTGCTTTCTACATCTGTGACTCTGTTTTTGTTTTGTAAATAAGTTTGTTTGTACTATTTGGTTAGATTCCACATATGTGGCATCTGATATTTATCTTTCCCTGTCTGACTTACCTCATGCAGTATGACGATCTCTAGGTCTGTCTTTGTCACTGCACATGGCATTGTTTGATTCTTATCTTATGACTGAGGAATATTCCATTGTATATATATACCACATTTTCTTTATCCTTTCATCCTCTGATGGACATTTAGATCGCTTCCATGTCTTAGCTATTATAAATAGTGCTGCAGTGAACATAGGGGTGCATGTATCTTTTTGAATTATGGTTTTCTCAAGGTATATGCCCAGGAGTGGGATTGCTGGATCATAGGATAGCTCTGTTTTTATTTTTTCACGGATTCAAAAGGCTTAGATTGCGGAGCTACAAGGTCGGGAAGAAAGAGTCAAGAAGCTAAGAGATAAAAAAAAAAAACTAGATCATAAATGGCTTTATGATATTGAATGTGGACTGGGTCTTGAAGTTATCCCTCTTTTATATGTTGCACCCATTGAGTAGAACAAATTTCCACAACAAAGCAGGATATGAAAGACTGAAATCTTTCATACCAAATCATTTTTTTTCCACTCACAATCAGAAGTACGGACCCTGTTAAGAGTTATTGATAAAACTCAGTAATTCCTAACTACTTCTTTTACTATCACCACTACCTAGAATACTGGCATAGTACTCTAGGGGACAATGAATGAAAAAAAGAAATCCCAGAATTTGCTAGAAAATTGAAGGTAGAGTCTTTTAGTCTATCCACTAATTGGATATGTGTCATGATGAAGTAAGAATGTCAAGGATGATGAGTACGTTACATAGCAGACATTTCTGTGGATAGTGGTACTGTTCAACACTAAGGAACAGAAAAAAAGTGAAGTGAAATAGAAAGTGGCTCAGTCGTGTCCGACTCTTTGCAGCCCCATGGACTGACTATACAGTCCATGGAATTCTCCAGACCAGAATACTGGTGTGGGTAGCATTTCCCTTCTTCAGGGGATCTTCCCAACCCAGGGATGGGACCCAGGTCTCCCACATTGCAGGCGAATTCTTTACCAGCTGAACCACAAGGGAAGCTCAAGAATGCTGGAGTGGGTATCCTATCCCTTCTCCAGCGGATCTTCATGAGCCAGGAGTCGAACCAGGGTCTCCTGCATTGCAGGCAAATTCTTTACCAACTGAACTATCAGGGAAGCCCACTAAGGAACAGAGCTGGAGTCAAACTGTCTCTACCATTTGACATATTCGGGCACCTGTGGAATATCCAATCAATGATGAAGCAAGGAAATGGATTTCCCTTTGTTTATATGTGGGAAGAGTTACTTCCTGCTTTGAGTGGAAGAAGGAAATGGCGACCCACTCCAGGATCCTTGCAGGGAGAATCCTATGGACAGAGGAGCCTGGTAGGCTACAGTCCACGGGGTCGCAGAGTCAGACACGACTGAACAACTTTTTACTTTACTTTACTTTTTACTTGAAGTGAAGCATAACCCCAATGACATTTTCTGTAATGATGTTAAATATTCCAAAGCAAAAGTATTTCATAACATTGCTGTTTAATCACCTCTACTGAATAATATGTGTATTTCATGGGAATTTATGGAGCACCAAGTCATACCTTTGTAAAGCACCCAGAGAAGATTATAGGAGACTATAGCCTCTGCTAAACATATGCCAGGATGATAACCTTAAGAAAAAGTTAACATTTTTATTCAAGGAAGAAAATGGATTTGTTTTAGTTGTTTCAAAATTCATCATAAGATGTAATCTATTTTAAAATTTTAATTTTTTGAGTCACTATTTTTAAAATTTTGCCAAGTCTACTAAACAATTTGTTATTTTTAATAGAAGATTATATCTTCACTAAAAGAAAAAAGGAAGCAGTTGAATCATGTACAATGTTAATCAGTGTGAAGGTAAAACTAATTTCTTGTCATTCACCTCAGGTTTGGGTTTTGCCAATTTTAGAGAAGATCTGTAGGAGGAAATTATTACTCTCTGTGGTACTGACCTTGAAAACTTAAAATGTTGATGAATGTTAAGGCCCCCACTTTAAAAACATTAAAACAAATTTTCTTTGGCCACGTCACAAGTTATGTGGAATCTTAGTTTCCCAACAACCTGAGATCGAATCTATGCCTCCTACATTGGAAGTGCAGAGTCTTAACCACTGAACTGCCAGGGAAGTCCCAGCCCCCAGTTTTAACCTAATCATTTGCTTAGAATATAGGTTTGGTCATTAATAGACATATTTTGAACGAATGATGCCTTGCTTAAGAAAAGCATCTACCATGGGGGAGGAAGGACTGGAAATATAGATACAGGAGTGGGACCGGTAGCATCTGGTTTTAAAATTTATAATTTTAGATAAACTGGCATCTAACATCAAAACTATACAGTCTTAAATCTGCAAGAGGGTATTTGTGCCTGGTGGGTTACAGTCCATGGGGAAGCAAGCGTCAGACACGACTTAGTGGCTAAATCACCACCATCACCTTGTTTTACAATGTTTTATAACTGAAGGGCTGAGAGGTGAAGTGATTTGTCTAAGCTTACTTAACTAATTGATAGCTTGTCCTGTGATAAAATTCATGCCACTTTGTTGCCAATCCAATTTTATTTCTATATCATTGTAGTTGGGTAAAATAATCTGTCTTAGAGCTCTGAAGGTTGAGCATCTTGAAAACTAGAAATTGAACCAAACTAATAAAGTTTATAGTTAATCAAGTTCATAATATCATAGAAATGCTTTTAGACCCAGTTCTTTTGTTATCTACACACATTTGCACAATAAACTTAACTTCTCAGGACCTCCGTTTCCTTTCATGGTGACTAATGCCCTTGGATTATTGATATTTAAAGCCCTTTCTAGTTTTAGATTCTAATTTTCCTTGCTAAAGATCCTGGAAATTTACAAGAAATATATCCTTTTCACAGTAGTAATAGAGTTGTCTTCCTATAAATTTTACTTCTCATATATGTAAACTCTGAACAGGGCATAAGTAAGATTTAACTATTTTAAAAGATGCAATTACCATGGTTATAGCTAGATTTCTATCTTTGTAGTACTGTCCCTGGGATCCAATTTGAGAGGTGAGAAGGTAAAAAGCAAAGGAAGAGCTCCTCATCTCTCTCTCACTCCCTGGACCCCCGAGTTAGAAAAGCGTCCCTGTCCTTTCAAAATTTATACAGGAGAAAAAACAGAAAATTTAAAAATATATAGTTATAAATAGCACTTTGATACTGATTTCATTGTTTCTTCAAACTCTGCAAATTTTATTCTCGGGACTTTATTCAAACACATGTAATTACCTAAGCTAAGCAGTTTTTCATACTTTCAAAGCTCTTGCGTTATTGCACCTGTACGACAGCTTTATAATTCAGTAGTAATTGAACAGCAATTATTTTTCATGATGCATGTACATTTTTATATCAGATTGTTGGCAGATATTCTTTATGATGATGTCGTTTTCACTAATGAGGAAATTAGAGCGAGTTATCTCATAGAGTGAGATGTCTTTTTCTGACTCATTTCCTAGCTCTTGACATGGATTTTAGAAAGTTGTGTTGTGAAGCTACATACACAAATGGGAACAATGTTGTTTCTGAACCTAGGGAATCCAGGGGCAGTGGTGAGCTGTTTTATAAGGCTGGTAAGATCCTGCCTATCTTGTCCATGTGATAGACTCTGATATTAAACTTATATATATATCTACCTATATGTTTAGATTGTAAAAATTCCAAGAGAACAAAAATCAAACCTTTTAAGTTTTCACAGTGCTTTGCCCAAAGTGTGTGCTGTGTGTGTGTGTGCGTGCTCAGTTGTGTCTGACTCTTTGCAACCCCATGAACTGTAGCCTCCCAGGCTCCTCTGTCCATGGCATTCTCCAGACAAGAATACTGGAGTGGGTTGCCATGCTCTCATCCAGCGGATCTTCCAGATCTGGAATCGAACCCACTTCTCTAAAGTCTCCTGCATTGGCAGGCAAGATCTTTGACTCTAGTGCCACCTAGGAAACCTCATTTTGATAATTCTAGAGCACAGTATGAAGAGAAGGAGTGGTGAAAGACAAGCAAGATGGAATCAGATTGTGGAGGGCTTGTTTCATGATTCAGAGCTTAGGTTTTATGCTGAACTCATGAGAAAGTCATGGTTTTCTAACTGTGGGTTGATGGAGTCAGAACTATGTTCTAAAGAGCCAGAAGGAGTATCCTTCCAGCATCAATGGGAAGAATGGCTGAGAGGCCATAGAAACCAGCTAGCAAAGACATAACCTGGGAGATAAGTGATCACAGCCTCTTTGTGGGTGTTTTAACGGAGAAGGCAATGGCACTCCACTCCAGTACTCTTGCCTGGAAAATCCCATGGACGGAGGAGTTGTTAGGCTGCAGTCCATGGGTTCGCTAAGAGTCAGACACGACTGAGCGACTTCACTTTCGCTTTTCACTTTCATGCATTGGAGAAGGAAATGGCAACCCACTCCAGTGTTCTTGCCTGGAGAATCCCAGGGATGGGGGAGCCTGGTGGGCTGCCGTCTATGGGGTCGTGCAGAGTCGGACACGACTGAAGCGACTTAGCAGCAGCAGCAATGAGGGTGGAAGGCAGGGGTTAGTGAGTCATGAAGGAGGAAAACATGACAAAAATTTCTAACTGATTTAAATATAGATGATAGGGAAGGGGAAATCAATCTTGACTCCTAGGTTGCTGACTGGAGAGATTTCATAGCACTATTTGCTGAGACACAGATGCGTGGAAGGGTTTTGAAGTAGGAGTGTATGTGGGGATGAGGAACATCATGGACTCAGTTGTGATATATTGCTTCTGAGAAGCCTGCGGAACATACTGAAATAGATGTCCAGGATATCTGTATCTGAAGCTGAGGAGACAACCTGGACCAGAAATGCAAATTGAGTCACCTGCTTACTGATGCTCAACAGAACCACAAGAGTAGTTGAAGCCATTCAAAGAGGGTGGAGAGAGTAAAGCAAAGGCAAAACAAGGCCTGGTGGGGGATTTCAGTATCTAAGTCAGAAAGAGAGTTGTGTATGTGGGGATGCAGGATGGAAAAGAGAGTGGTGGCCGGGGTGGGATTTAGAACTGAATAGTCAAATAAAATGTATCTAAATAATTTAATAATAAATAAAGCATCGATATCTTTAGGCTTCCCAGGTGGTTCAGTGGTAAAGAATCCACCAATGCAGGAGAAGCAGTTTCAATCCTTTGGTCAGGAAGATCCCCTGAAAGAGGAAATGGCAACCCACCCCAGTGTTCTAGCCTGGAAAATTCCATGGACAGAGGAGTCTGGAGGGCTACAGTCCATGGGGTCGCAAAGAGTCAGACATGACTGAGCAACTGAGCACACACATATATACTGATATCTTTGATGAGGGGCCAGTTTCATTGCCACACTAAATGCTGTACTGAACATGTTTTCAAAGCGCTCAGAGCATGTTCCTGGATTTTTATGTAAAATGCCTGTGTAAAAGGGTGGGATTAATTCCCTTGAGTTGAGGAGACCATCAGATAAATTTGAACTGACCATGAAGAAAATGGGAATCTGCTTTATGGAAAAGGTGAAAAAATGAATTCTATTTAGGACAACAGTATGAACAAAATCCTGCAGCCTGCTAAACATAGAATATTTGTGTCCCTATGTGACTGGGTGTTCCTGACGGTCTCCCTTCTCCAGGCCTCCAAGTTTCCACTTGTACATACCCCCCATCTATTGATCAAACAGACATAGAATCCAATTGGTAAGAGAGCTTCAGAAACAGTTTTCAGAGGTTAATCTCAAGTGATACAGAATAAACTAAGCAAAAGGCCCAGAATGAACCTGAGAAAAAATAATACTGGAAATGGACAGGAAGAGGTAAAGGGAATAATGGAGTCTTAGGTATTTATACCTATGTGCTTCCCCAGTGAATCAGCAAGTAAAGAATCTGCCTTGCAGTGCAGGAGACACATGTTCAGTCCCTGGGGTGAGAAGACACCCTGGAGGAGGAATGGCAACCCTCTCCAGTATTCTTGCCTGAAAGAGGAGGAGCCCAGAAGGCTGCAGTCCATGGGATTGCAGAGTCAGACACAAGTGAGCATCCACTGATGCCTAACTGTACTCATTGTATGGAATGGGTCAGGGATACTGGTCCCAGAGAGATTATGGAAGTCAGCTGCATCTCTGCCCCACCTGGGTCCCCATACACATTTGGGTGAATGAATGACATTTAACTGCAGTGGAAGATACAGAAGAAAAAGCTCACTTAGCTTGAATTTAGGTGTATGGTTGAAGTTCCCAAGAAACGTAAGGATATTCAGATATAGAAATTTGGACTTGGGACACAAGAATGTGAGCCATAACAAAGTTGACCTGGGAATCATCAATGTATAGATAATCATTAGAGTAATAAAACAGACGAGTTCATAAGGGGTGTATAGCAAGATGAGAAGAACACCAATGACTCAGTCGTGTGAGGACTTGATTTGATAATATTTGTTTTTTTCACTCATCCTCCTAGATTCTGATGTGATTTTCTCCAATGATAAGTAGGTAAGTAAAAAGGAAACTTGAGTTTATTCTAAATATTGGTAAGTATTTCAATATTTCTTTTCAAAAGAACATCTACCACTCATAGAAATAAAGAGTCTGGATTGTTTCAGTCTTTATTTGCCTGCATTTTTACCCTTTTTAACAACACCATTAAAAAACAACCACACTGGTGATTTGGGTTGACTGATTTCATTTTATCTTTTAATTTTCAGATTCCTTCTTTTTGGGATTTTACTTGTAGCCATTCTGAGTTAATCTCCTTTTTTAAAAAAAATCTACTTTGTGCTTTGCTCTGGCCACCTCTACTGAGAGAAATCAGCAACTATTTCCTGAATCTCTTTGTGCGGTGCTGATGGTCTTCATTTAACACTCAGAGAGCACAGAACATTTAGCTGTTGCCTTCCCTTACATTTGCAATTCATACTCTGTGTCAATTCATGTGGTTGATATTATAAAAATCATTTTAAACCTAGTTTAACTTTTTCTTTTTTAACGTTTGGCTTATTCATAATTTTATGAGCTATAAATTTTATTGCATTGTGAATTGCCTTTCCCATCTGCAGATAACTCTGAGGAAGTCCTTGGAGAAATTGCTTAGGATGTGGTAAAAAAAAAAAAATGAAAAGAAAGGGACTTCTGTTGAGATGTGGTGTTAGACCAAAATGTATCCTTGAGTAGAAAATGACCTGGGGGGAAGGATTTGGGCTCTCTCTGTAAATTCAGTTTTATTTGAAGGGTTCACTTTGCCTGAACAAGTAAATTCTGCCCACAGCATGCAAAATGAACATGAAATTGGATGCAATTGCATGGTTTACTGAAACAGTAGTTCTAATGAATCCATATAAAGTCCTTCTGAGCAAAAATGTTCTTCAGTGTGATTATTCAGATACACTGTCAATAAGAATGAAAATAAGGAGAACATGAAAATTCCTATTTTTCTTCTGAAATGCAGATTTAGTCTTGGTATGATTAAATCTGGGATTATTATGGTCATACCAAAAGGAAAAGGGAGCAGCAGAGGATGAGATAGTTAAATAGCATCACCAATTCAATGGATATGTTTGAGCAAACTTCAGGAGATAGTGGAGGATGGGGAAGCCTGACGCACCGCAGTCCATGGGGTCACAAAGAGTTAGACACGACTTAGCAACTAAACAATGATAACAACCAGACATTTATTGAATGTTTGAGGATTCCCACAACCACATTTTATTATTAAGGCAAAGCTGAAATATACAAAAGAAAAATTATGTTGATTATTTTTATGTTGCATTTATTTATATTGACAAACACTAAGTGACTGTAAGGATATTAAAAAACAGCTATAATGAATTGGAGGTTCAAGTTCTTCTGGCTTGTTGATTCAGCACAAATATAGTTTTATTTATTCACTAGCTATTTAACATGACTTTGTTTATATCTTTAATAATGTGAAATATTTTCCTAGAGAGTTTGGAGAGGTCCACTATCAGAGTGTTAAGAAGTAGAAGATATTGCATTTGAGTACTGTTTGTTGGAATTAAACTTCACTTTTAAAATTTTGCTGTCTGGAATACATATTTTTACTATGTCCATGTACACCAAACATATCCTCATGGAAGGGCCTTTTCCTCAGCTGTCTAAATAGAAGGCTTTTCTCCCAGTTAACCACATATCCATCTTCCTCACCTCCATCAAGACTTTGCTCAGCTACCATTTTCTCAATTAGGGGTACACTGGGCTTCCTCTTTAAAACTGCTCACTGACTCCCCACTGGACTGGCTTCCCTGGTGGCTCAGGGCTGAAGAGTCTGCCTGCTAATGCAGAAGACGCAGCAGGTTGGATCCCTGGGCTGGGAAGATCCCTGGAGGAGGACATGAAACCCACTCCAGTACTCTTGCCTGGAGAATTCCATGGACAGAGGAGCCTGGCGGGCTACAGTCCATGGGGTCCCAAAGAGCTGGACGTGACTAGCACACACTCTACACTCTGGGAACCAGCTTGTCCTGCTTTGCCTGGAACTTTCCTTGTTTTAACACTGCAAGTCCCACATCCCCAAAACCTCCTCCTCTAGTACCCCTTACTCTGTCCAAGTTGTTAATTTATGTGTATATGTATGTATGTATCCATCTATCTTCATATACACCACACACACACATGTACATACACACACTTAGTTGATTGTTTGCCTATAGAGGAATTGTTTTACAACAGCAAGACTTTTCACTGTCTGCCCCCCATCCCCACAGAAACATCCAAAGGCCTCAAAGCAGTGCTCAATAAATACTCATTAAACGAATGAAAAAAATTTTTATGTCAAGGCAGATTAGTAAAAATTAGAATAGAAAGGCCATGCTGATGTCACACCTATCAAATTGGTGTTTTGTTTTTTATCATTTTTCTCACTGCTGCTGCTTCTGCAGCTAACTCACTTCAATCATGTCTGACTCTGTGCGACCCCATAGATGGCAGCCCACCAGGCTCCTCTGTCCTTGAGATTCTCCAGGCAAGAATACTGGAGTGGGTTGCCATTTCCTTCTCCAATGCAGGCATGCATGCTAAGTCACTCCAGTTGTGTCCGACTCTGTGCGACCCCATGGACAGCAGCCCACCAAGGCTCCTCTGTCCACGGGATTCTCCAGGCAAGAATACTGGAGTGGGTTGCCATTTCCCTCTCCTTTCTCACTCATACTTACAGGTAAATGCTGCATGACTCAGAGATTGCCATTGGCAGGAAAGGTAATGCCTTATATACTGGTCATTTGAATGGAAAATTGAGATTTAAGTAATGAAAATGTTTATTCATATCAGAATGTGCTGCTGGATGATAAGATTGGATAGTAACTTTCAGCTGTGCTTTAGTCTGTTAGAGACACTGATACAAAATAAAGAAGAGGAAATGGTGGGCTTGAAAGAGCATTCTAGAACTAACTTGGCATCTTTTTTTGAAAGAAGGCAAGGGTACAAGCAGATTTAGATTCAAATTCAGTCTACCAAAATGTGCGTGGGTGCTTTCACATGTTGTATATAGATATATGTATCTAATGGAAAAAAAAATCCCAAACCAAAAGCCATATATAATAGACCTGGTGCTGTGCTTAGTCACTCAGTCATATCCGACTCTTTGCGCCCCCATGGATTGTGACCCACCAGCCTCCTCTGTCCATGGGATTCTCCAGGCAAGAATACTGGAGTGTGTTGCCATTTCCTTCTCCAAGGGATCTTCCCAACCCAGGGATCAAACTTAAGTCTCCCACACTGCAGGCAGATTCTTTACCATTTGAGCCACCAGGGAAACCCCAGAATCCTGGAATGGGTAGCCTATCCCTTCTCCAGGGGATCTTCCCCACCTAGGAATGGAACTGGGGTCTCCTGCATTGCAGGTGGATTCTTTACCAGCTGAGCTACCAGGGAAGCCCCAAATAGACCTGTATGTGTTATTAAATGACATTAAACCAATATCTCAGGTAGAAATGAGGATATTAGTCCAGGAAAATGGCATTGTTCACTAGAATCAGGATGAGTCCCTACAAGTCTTTATAATGGTTTCTTTCAGCCTATGCCCTGACTGATGGCTAAGTCTTGTTACCTTCCATTATCCCTCCTTTTCCTTTCTCATCTAAGCTTCTGAGTTTTTTGGAGATTTCTCTCCTCTTTCCTAGACTTTACATCCAATCAAATGACTGCACTTGTTTTATTTTCAGATACTTTTCAACTTGTCTCCTCTTTTCTTCCCTTAGTGTCCCTTATTTGGTGTTCCCTCCTGATCCCTTGCCATAATTATTGTAAAAGACTCTCTCCACTTTAGTGATATTACAATTCCTTCTCTATTCAGCTGCCATAACCCTCTACTTACTGTGTCACTCCCCCCAATAAAGCACTCGCTCCTTGGGAAGACGTGGTGCTCACCTTCCTCTGACCTCTGTTTTTCATTCTTTAGCAACTCTTTCTGCTTCGTCAACATCACACTACCTATGTGAGTATGCTCAGTTGCTTCAGTCATGTCTCACTCTGCAGCTGCATGGACTGTAGCCCACCTGGCTCCTCTGTCCATAGAATTCTCCAGGCAAGAATATTGGAGTGGGCTGCCATGCCCTCTTCCAAGGGAATCTTCCTGATTTGGGGATCAAACCTTCTAACCCTCTCTCAGTCTCTTGCATAGGCAGGTAGGTTCTTTACCACTCGTACCGCCTGGGAAACCTACCAATATTTCCCACCACAACCCTGGCCCTAGTTTCTTTTGGCCCATGCTGCCTCCTCTTTTATGAATACCATCCTCTCCAGTTGGCTAAGTTTTATTAGTATTTCAAGATTTATGTCAAATTTCCTGTCCTCTCAGAAGCTGTACCCACATTTCAGTCCATAGAAGGTGACATGTCCTGTCTCTGTGCTGTTCCAGCACTGTGCTTCAAGATATCACATTACCATTATCTATTTTTATCTCTTTTCCCCATTTTGTCCTTCCATCTCACAGATATGGATGAAGTCTCATTCCTTTTCAGAGTGACAGCATCCAGCAAAGTACTTGGTGATGAAATAACTGCTTGTTGAAAGGGTGAATAAATGAGTGAATGAATGCTTATATGGCTTCACTGTTAACAGCACTGAACTGATGTTCACACTCAAGTCATTTATTGGTCAGCGAAGGACTTCCTTTAAGCTCTTTTTTCAAGGTATCTCTTTTGTTTCTCTCATGGAGAATCCTCTTTTCCTTCGACACCTGACAAATGAGTCACACCTCAATTGTAATGAAATTTTCCTTCCACTGCCAATTCTCTGTTCCTGATGGAAGGATCCATGTTAAAACTTTTTATTTTATTCCCTTCAGACTATTGTAATGGTCTTTTGGCTGGTGTCCCAGCACTTATAATTAACAGACTTCAGTTGGTATGAAATGTTGCTGCTGGAATCCAACCCAACACTGGATCAAATAAGCACATAACTCTGGTTTTCGTGTTGTCAAAATTAGAGATGGAAAATTATTATTAGTTCCACATAGACTCTGATCCTCTGGGGAGTTAAGGCAAAATTGCTCCCCTCTGGTGTTTTGTCCACTGAGTTTAAGTGAATCAAGCAACAGGTTTTCTGCTATTTCCCTTGGGAGATTCTTTCACTGTCAAATAGAAGTGATTAAAAAAAAAAAAGAAGGGGGAAAAAAGAAGGAAAAAATCTCTTCAACTTATATTAGGTTTTCTTGACTGTTTTCTTTCTAGCCTTTGCTCAGTGGAATTCCGAACCATCTATACCTGATGGAGTGTATCCTTTTGGCCGAAAGGTTTATTTTCTTCTGTGATGCTAGTTGAAGGCATTGCCTTTATAATGACCTATTTAATCCCAGTCACTTGGAAATGAGTTAAATACTACCTCCTTCACACAATCTAAATTGGTTTAACATCTTTCAGTGCAAGTTATTTGTGTAATTTCCTGCCCATGCTAATGTATACATCTCAATCTGACTACAGAGACTTCAGGTCTAAACAAATGATGTCAGGGGCCCAGGAGCGAATTACTGTATTGATCTATTAAATAGACCTCAAATGCTTGTTTGGATTTGAAAGTCACTTGCAATCAGTAGCATTTTAGTGAAAAGCTTAGACTGTGAATGACTTAGTAGGAGGAGGCAAAGCCACGTTGTCTAACTACCCGAGGGACTGGTATTCCAACAAGTTTTCCCAAAGGCTTCCACTACTGACAGGCTTTGCTATCAGACATGATGTCAGTTTCTCCATTAAATGCATCCTTTTTATTAGATTATGGAATGACGGAGGAAGAAAATTTCCTCCATCCTTCTCGGTTCTTCTAATTGGTCTAAGAATTAAACTGACATGAGACACATTAACAGGAGAAAATCTGACAAAAGCTTAATAACATTTATACGTAAGAGGAACTTCCCAGGTGGCTCAATGGTAAAGAATCTTCCTGCCAAACTGGAGATGCAGGTTTGATCTGTGGATTGGGAAGATCCCCTGGAGAAGGAAATGGCAAGCCACTCCAGTATTCTTGTCTGAAAAATCCCATGGATAGAGGAGCCTGGCAGTCCAAAGGGTTGCTAACGGATACAACTTAGCGACTAGACAGCTACAAACAGCAATACCTGAGAAAGACTCAAGAAAACTGAGTAACTCATCAAAGAGGCAGAAGTGCTTAGTCACTCAGTCCTATCCAACTCTTTGTGACCCTTTGGCCTGCAGCCGTAGGTTCCTCTCTGTCACTGGGATTTTTCAGAAAAGAATACTGGAGTGGGTTGCCATTTTCCTCTTCCAGGGGATCTTCCCGACCCAGGGATCAAACCTGTGTCTCCTGCCCAGCAAGCAGATTCTTTACCCCCAAACTTCAGTTTTGGGGTAAACTTAAATACTATCTTCAGTTAAAGACAAAAGAAAATGTTGGGAGTGGTGGGATTTCAAAGGGGAGGAAGGTAATTGACATGAATGTGGAAAAGTGAGCATTTGATAAACAAACGTTCCATGGGCCACTCAGAGACTGTGGGACACAGAGAGGAATTTTAACAGACTTTGCTAGGTTCTTCCCTGTCTCCACACCAAGTTCATATTTTAGTGATCTAAGTGGATACTCCCTTCCTGGAACGTGTCCTCTGCATTCTTTTAGGCATTTAAGGGGAAGGTCAACAGTTCTTCTTGAGTCTTTTGGGTCTTAAAAATAATCAAATTAAAACTATTCCTGATGCCAGAGCTATGCAATTTGGGGTGGCAAATTTTGCTCCCCTACAGTGAGTGGACATAGGGGAAATTTCTCTCATTCTACCTTTTCACAAATACATACTGCATTCATTAGGAAGGATTTTAATAGGGGAAGAAAGCTTGCTGGGATCTGAAGCCAGATGGACTTCCATTAAAATGCTGATTCTTCTACCTTCTAGCTGTGAAATGTTTAAACCATTGTTTGCCTTTCTAAATTTCTGATTTCTCATTTATAAATAAGAATACGAATATGATACTCATATAATTGCTGTGGGGATGAAATGAAATAATGTATGTAAAACCAAGCCATGTCTGCAGGGCAACGCAAGATGGGTGGGTCATGATGGAGAGGTTTGAAAGAATGTGGTCCACTGGAGAAGGGAATAGCAAGCTACTTCAGTATTTTTGCCTTGAGAACCCCATGAAAAGTATGAAAAGGCAAAATGATAGGATATCAAAAGAGGAACTCCCAGGTCAGTAGGTGCCCAATATGCTACTGGAGATCAGTGGAGAAATAATTTCAGAAAGAATGAAGGGATGGAGCCAAAGCAAAAACAATACCCAGTTGTGGATGTGACTGGTGATAGAAGCAAGATCCGATGCTATAAAGAGCAATATTGCATAGGAACCTGGAATGTTAGGTCCATGAATCAAGGCAAATTGGAAGTGGTCAAACAAGAGATGGCAAGGGTGAACATTGACATTCTAGGAATCAATGAACTAAAATGGACTGGAATGGGTGAATTTAACTCAGATGACCATTATATCTACTACTGTGGGCAGGAATCCCTCAGAAGAAATGGAGTAGCCATCATGGTCAACAAAAGAGTCTGAAATGCAGTACTTGGATGCAATCTCAAAAACGACAGAATGATCTCTGTTCGTCTCCCTGGCAAGCCATTCAATACAGTTATCCAAGACTATGCCCCAACAGTAACGCTGAAGAAGCTGAAGTTGAACGGTTTTATGAAAACCTACAAGACCTTTTCAAACTAACACCCGAAAAAGATGTCCTTTTCGTTATAGGGGACTGGAATGCTAAAGTAGAAAGTCAAGAAACACCTGGAGTAACAGGCAAATTTGGCCTTGCAATGCGGAATGAAGCAGGGCAAAGACTAATAGAGTTTTGCCAAGAAAAATTCATTATAGGGGACTGCAATGCAAAAGTATTAAGTCAAGAAACACCTGGAGTAACAGGAAAATTTGGTCTTAAATATGCAGTGAAGCAGGGCAAAGGCTAGTAGAGGTTTGCCAAGAAAATGCACTGGTCATAGTAAACACCCTCTTCCAACATCACAAAAGAAGACTCTACACATGGACATCACCAGATGGTCAACACTGAAATCAGACTAACTATATTCTTTGCAGCCAAAGATAGAGAATCTCTATATAGTCAACGAAAACAAGGCCAGGAGCTGACTGTGGCTCAGATCATGAACTCGTTATTGCCAAATTCAGACTTAAATTGAAATTTCCAAGGCAAACCATTCAATATCACAGTAATCCAAGTCTATGCCTCAACCAGTAATGCTGAAGAAGCTGAAGTTGAATGGTTTTATGAAGATCTACAAGACCTTTTAGAACTAACACCCAAAAAAGATGTCCTTTTCATTACAGGGGACTGGAATGCTAAACTAGGAAGTCAAGAAACACCTGGAGTAACAGGGAAATTTGGCCTTGGAATGCAGATTGAAGCAGGGCAAAGACTAATAAGAGTTTTGCCAAGAATATGCACTGGTCATAGCAAACACCTTCTTCCAACAACACAAAAGAAGACTCTACACATGGACATCACCAGATGGTCGACACCGAAATCAGATTGATTATATTCTCTGCAGCCAAAGATGGAGAAGCTCTATACAGTCAACAAAAACAAGACCAGAAGCTGACTGTGGTTTAGACCATGAACTCCTTATTGCCAAATTCAGACTTAAATTGAAGAAAGTAGGGAAAACCGCTAGACCATTCAGGTATGACCTAAATCAAATCCCTTATGATTATACAGTGGAAGTGAGAAATAGATTTAAGGGCCTAGATCTGATAGACAGAGTGCCTGATGAACTATGGATTAAGGTTCGTGACATTGTATGGGAGACAGGGATCAAGACCATCTCCATGGAAAAGAAATGCAAAAAAGCAAAATGGCTATCTGGGGAGGGCTTACAAATATCTGTGAAAAGAAGAGAGGTGAAAAGCAAAGGAGAAAACTGAAAGATATAAGCATCTGAATGCAGAGGGGCTAGGATTAGTCTGTCTATATTAACTGTCTTGTTTAGTTTGGAAAGGCTGTTAATGACATGAATGATTGACATTATAGAAGGAAAAACTTTAAATAAAAGTTTTCTAAAATTTAAGAACAAGCAAGAGAAGACAAGAATAGGATAAATTACTTCCAAAATCCTAGACAGAAAAAAAAAATGGAATGTTGTTGTTCAGTCCATCAGTCCGGTCTGTCCTGCTCCCGACCCCATGGACTGTAGCATGCCAGGCTTCCCTGTCCTTGACCTTCTCCCAGAGCTTGCTCAAACTTATGTCCATTGAGTCCATGATACCATCCAACCATCTCGTCCCTGTTGTCCCCTTCTCCTCCTGACATATGGCACAGTAAACAAAGTAAATACATCTAGCTGAGTATAGAAAATAGATGAGGAAGAAACAAAGTAGAAAATACCAAATATTTGTTATCACTACTAAAGTCAGTACGTTAAATTAAGAGATCAGTTATCAGAATGAGTAGCAAAAATATCTAATGACATGCTGTTTAGGGGAGACACATCAAAACAAAAAATTGGATATAAAAGGATGATGAAAAACATACCAAGTAAACCAAGAGAAACTAGGAGTGTTACTTCCAGTCAAAGTAAAAACATAATATTTTTCTGATTATGAATCTTTATGAACCTAACAATTCAACATCAAAGTTTAAGGAAAAAAAATCTGTGAGAATATAAGGAGAAATGTATAACTTACAGAATGTAATTTTAATAGAACTCTCACATAAATAATCAAGAAAAGATACTATAGGATTTAAATAACTCCATATCACATTAACTATGCATAA
>SJYC01066241.1:0-12063 GCA_006408675.1 Madoqua kirkii | reverse complement strand
TAAATGAAAACATTTATAATATTAAAGATGCAATAAGTCAGAAAAAGTCTTCATAAATCTTTAAAAAAGAATTTATAAAGAGCATATATAGTAAATGGATATACAATCAAACTGACTATACTTGAAAAATTAAATTCTCAGTAAAATAGTAATAGTAGCTTGCTTGATTTGATAAAGAAAATCTACTAGAGACCTACAAAGATATACTTAATGATGAAGTATTGAAAATACTTCAGGCAACTTTCAAAGCCATTAAAATCAGGTAACTTTCAAAGCCAGTGAAATAAGGCAAAAAGAAAAGAGCTAGTAATACCATGAGGTAAAGAGGCAAATTCTCATTATTTGCAAATGTCATGATTGTCAACAAAAAAAATCCAGCAGTGAAAAAATCTATTCCTACAAGAGGTCAGTAAAGTGACTGTACATCAAATAAATAAATTAATAGCATTTTCTAAATACCAACAAATCCTAATTGAAAAAAGTTTCCGCAACCTGGTGCTGAAAGTGAAAGTGACGTTGGTCAGTCGTGTCTAATTCTTTTCGACCCCATAGACAGTAGCCTACCAGGCTCCTTCATCCATGGGGTTTTCCAGGCAAGAGCACCAGAGTGGGTTGTCATTTCCTTCTCCAGGGATCTTCCCAACCCGGGATGGAACCCAGGTCTCCCACATTCAAGGCAGACACTTTACCATCTGAGCCACCAGGGACTAGAGCATGGAATTTTTTTTTTAGAGCAATAAAATCTCCATAATAACCAGCAATAAATCCCCAAACTGTAGGGCTTGTATGAAAAACAATTGCTAAAAGATACAAAAAGTATCTGAATAAATGCATTATGATTCTAAATATGAAGAACAATACGAGTTACCTCAAATCTAGTCAGTATAAACGCAGTAAAACTCTGAAGATTTTTAAAGAAAACTTGTAAGCCTTTCTTAAAGTTAATCTATAAAAATGAGGTTTAAAATATTCAAGTTCTTTTTGAAAATGTTTTTATACTACAATATATTAAACATTGTAAAGCTACAGTGATCAGACTGACATAAGATGCAGGAATGAACACATGAATTAATACTACAGAATTTAGATTCCTGAAACAGATCAAGGTATACTTACGGGAATTTAGTACACACATAGCCTATTTAGTGGAGGGATTGTGTTACTGGAAAAAATGAGCATAACTGAATCAATTCTATAGGAGAATCATTATTACAAAGTCCCTCTGGAGATGCTTTCCTGATATACTGATTTGGCAACCACCCTTGAAATCTACTCAGATTCTCTGAAATGGGGGATAAGATTCCTGCCATAGTTGTTTTGTTTTTGTTTTTGTTTTTTTTCCCTAAGTATCTTCACACAAATGTTGATCAGTCAGATAATGGTGATGCTAATAATGGGCTTCTTAATGTCAATTGTCATTTATCAATTAGACTTCCTTTGTGGCTCAGATGGTAAAGAATTTCCCTGCAATGAGGGATCTAGCTCCTTGATGATCTTAACTTTCTGCTATCTTGATTATATCCTGGAAAGCACCTCCAGCCTCTTTAAAATTTCCACTTCAAGTACCATCATAACATTATACCTTGTTTATATGAAGAATAACCAATATTACTTTTATATATATAAGCAGTAATTTTGGAGAAACTATTCTGGAATATGAAATAGATGAATAGTAAATACCACATACTGCAGAATGTATTCACCCCATGGTTAGAAAAATAGCAGGTTCCCTGGCTGAAAGTTACAGTGTGCTTGTGCTTATTGGCTAAAAGTTGTTTAATACAATCAATAATATCACATATCAGTTCATATATATGATAAAACTGTCATATAATGTCACTGGATAAATAACACACCAATCAGTCTAAATAACTCACTGCTAACTGGGATACCAGTTTTGCTTTGTTCTGTTTTGCCTTTAAATGATGCACGAAAGTAAAACCCAGAAGTAATGGTTATAAAAAACAAACTGTAAAGCCTTGGAAGAACATGTGGAATAACTTTTATACTCTTGAAAAAGAGAATTTGTAGAAATTTATAAAAGATGAGGTTGAGGCATGACTTCCAGGATTCTACAGACAGGAAATAACAGGCTGACAGAGCGACTCAGCTGCAGATATGCGGCACTCTTTGAGAAAAATAAAGATGACCCTAAGGGCAGAGATGCCAAGAGTGGTGCAAAGGCCAGCAGTGTCATTGAGAGAGGGCTAGAGGCTGGCTGAGCCTTTGCTATGAACCCAGAGACTGATGGAGCCACCGTTGCAGCCCTTGAGGCTGGAGTTTTGGACCCAGCAAGTGGAGCATCAAGTCACAGAGAATTATTCCCAGCCCTTAGTACCTAAAGAAATCTGCCCTATGGGATTTCAAACCTGCTTGGGATGGGCAACTCCTTTATTCCTTCGGATTTCTCGCTTTGGGAATAGTAGTGTATATCCTATGCCTGCTTCATCGTTGTATTTTGGAAGCAGATAACTTGTTTTCTATGTTCACTGGTCCACAGATGGAGAGAAGTTTTGCTCCCGGATGTTTCACTCATCTCTGATTCAGATGATTTAATCATGAGATTTGGGATTTTTGAACGGATGATATTTAGATGAGATTTGGAACTTAGAGTTGAGGTTGTAATGAGTTGAGACTTTGAGGGAATGCTGGGATGAGGTGAATGTGTTTTGTATGGATAGGAATATGGCAGGGGCTAGAGAGCAGACTGTAGTGAGTTCAATAGAGGCCCCTCCCACAAAGGATACATCGGTGTCAGAACATAACCCCCGAAACCTTATTTGGATAAGGTGCCTTTATTTAGATAAAAGGTATTTGTAGATATAATTAGATTTCAGTTTAGTTCTGTTCAGTTGCTCAGTCATGTCCGACTCTTTGTGACCCCATGAACTGCAGCACGACAGGCCTCCCTGTCCATCACCTTCTCCTGGAGTTCACTCAAACTCATGTCCATTGAGTTGGTGATGCCATCCAACCAACTCATCCTCCGTGGTCCCCTTCTCCTGCTACCTTCAATCTTTCTTAGCATGAGGGTCTTTTCAAAAGAGTCAGTTCTTTGCATTAGGTGGCCAAAGTATTGGAGTTTCTAGTTTTAACATCGGTCCTTCCAATGAAGACCCAGAACTTATCTCCTTTAGGATGGACTGGTTGGAACTCCTTGCAGTCCAAGGGACTTTCAAGAGTCTTCTCCAACACCATAGTTCAAAAGCATCAATTCTCTGGTATTCAACTTTCTTTATATTCCAACTCTCACATCTGTAATTAGGTTTAGGTTTCCAGATAAGATCATCCAGGGCTTAGGGCGGGCCTTAAAATCAATAACAGGTGTCCTTAAAGGTGAGAAGCAGAGGGTTATTTGAGAGAGAGACCCAGAGGAGAAAGTGACATGATGATGGAGGCAGACATTGGAGTGGTGTATTTACAAGCCAAGGTTTGTCAAGAATTACAGCAGCCCCCAGAAGCAAGGAGAGATCTATCCAAATTCTCCCTCAGGACCTTCAGTGTATTGATACCTTTATCTCAGAATTTTGTCCTATAGAACTATGAAAGAATTTCTGTCATTTCCAGTCATCCAGTTTGTGGGAATTTGTTACTGGAGCTGTAGGAAACTCATACAGATTCTATACCAGGAAATGGGGCACTACTGTAACCAGCACCTAAAAATGTGGATGTGGTGTTGGAATTAAGTATGGAGAATATGTTTGGAAGAATTCAATTTTAATGCACTTTTTATTTTGAAGAAGTTCAACAGAAGGTAGATTTCAAACTTAGGTTGTGTTTAGATGGTCTGTACAAACTTCAAGATGAAGACAGCATCATTTTCTATGACATTCT
This sequence comes from Madoqua kirkii, assembly GCA_006408675.1. Lineage (NCBI taxonomy): Eukaryota > Metazoa > Chordata > Mammalia > Artiodactyla > Bovidae > Madoqua > Madoqua kirkii. Next base: position 8,229 of record SJYC01066241.1, on the reverse strand, counting down.
GGATTTGCTGCAGGCATTCTTCTGTCTAAATGGAGTATTTTGTAGTGCAGCTTGGGGAGCAATCATTAGTTATTTTATGAGAAAATTGATTTCTGTGAATAACACAGTCCAGCTCAGCATCCATGAATTTAGAGAATATAACCTGGTGATCTACTGAATGTTTATCAAGCGAGGTAGAAAATTCTAATCTTGGTAAGCCACTGGATCTATGGCCCTTTGGTGCCCAAGAAGCGCTCCCTTCAAACATGATATAACAACTTTGAAAATACCATTCTTCAAACTTATGAGATCTCCTATGCTAAAAAATACACTTAAATTATGATCTTAAGTCATCATTTTATACTCAAAAGGAACCTGGATTTTGCCTTAGCACTGCCTAGGATTTTTGGCTAGGTTTCTGAAAGACTTGGAAGAATTTTGAGGTGTGTGATAATAAGAGCTTAAATTACTTTGAAGAGACTATTGGTAGAGATAGAGACAAAAAAGGAGATTCCTGGGAAAGCTCAGAAAAAAGTGAAGAGGATGGTGTGACTCACAGATCCAGTCTACTATCTGAGCAGAAGGCAGGAGTGGTCATACTTATGCAAGAAGGATTGTTAAGGTTCTCTGTTATCTCATGGTGGGGACCCCATGACAGACACAAAATCAAAGCAGACAGAGACAGGAAAAAATAAGTGCTGTCACTAGGGGCTATTATTCAACCCACCACATTGCATATTTTCCCTTCTCTAATTATCTTTTTTGGATCCCTTATTAAAAGGTATGTTCTTTTCTGGATAGATCTTCTCTATCTCCTAACTTCCTCATATTTTTTTCACTTATTCTTTGTCAGTGGGTTAATGATTAATTCTTTAATTTCATCCTCTAGTTCAATTCAGTCAGTTCAGTTACTAATTAATTCTACGATTCATCCCATCTGTTGATGAGATGGGATGAGATTTCCTTTCAGCATCAACAATCATGCTTTTAACATTCACATACTTTTTTTGCTTTTCACAGCAGCTTCTCTTTTTTGTGGTTGTTATCATTGATATTATTTTTCATTTTATGGAATATAGTATCTTAGTTCTACAATTATATTTAACCTTTAATTCTATTTCCCAGTATTAGCTATTTTATTGAGGATGTACTGTAATAGAGAAAAAGAAGGATAGCAGGTAGCCTTTCCTTTGCGGTGCATATTTTGACTTCTGGCTTCAAATATCTCCTAGCTATTTGGGTGACCATAACTTACTTTGGATATTGCACTTTTCAAGCCTAAAAGCCCTCTGTGAAAGTATTCCCTCTTGCTTCTAAGAACCAGACTCACAAATTGTCTCTCATGGCAAAATGCTGAAGTCCACTGTTATAACAGTTGGAGACAGTCACTGCCATTTCACACTGCTCTTTATTTTCTATATGTAATTTTATTTACTTATTTCCTGTTTGCCCTGACTCTTCATTGCTTTGCATGGGCTTTCTCTTTCTCTCATGGGTGCTACTCTTCGTTGCATTGCTGAGTCTCCTCGTTCCACTGGCTTCTCCTGCTGCAGAGCACAGGCTCTAGGGTGTGAGGCCTTCAGTGGTTGCGGCACTCAGGGCTCAGTAGTTGTGGCACACGCACTTAGCTGCTCTTTGGAATGTGGAATATTCCTGGACCAGGGGTAGAACCCATGTCCCCTGCATTGGCAGGTGGATTCCTATTCACTGTGACACTAGAGAAGTTCTCCACTGCTCTTTAATGTATTGCGTGTGTGTTAGTTGTGTCTGACGCTTTGCAACCCCATGGAGTGTAGCTCCCCAGGCTCCTCTGTCCTTGGAATTCTCCAGGCAAGAATACTGGAGTGGGATGCCATTCCCTTCTCCAGGAGATCTTCCCAACCCAGGGATCAAACCTGGGTCTCCTGCATTGCAGGCAGATTCTTTACTGTCTGAGCCACAAAGGAAGCCTTTTAATGTATTAACTTAATTCAATAAATTACTCATAGACCCTTTCATTTCTCAGTACCTGATAACCCTTTGAGAATTAATCTAGAAGTTTGCTACACAACTTCCTTGTGGGGGATTATTTTATCTTTATGAACTTTAATTCTTTAGTTCCATTAGGATTCGTTGGCAGTTGGTTTCCATATACTTTGTATCAATTGGAAATTATTTACTTTTCTTGTCTTTTGATGACTTCCCTTGAGACTGTTTATTTATTTATTTTTATTGCCCTTTCTAGTTCTCTTTGATCTTTCTAAAAACTGTTATAAGATGTATGACTATTTTCTTATCAAGGTGTCTTCTTCTCTTCACTTTTTATAACACTATAGTACAGAGACTCCCCACCCCCTCCTCCATCCAACTCTTGGTCTTCTCAAAATCAGTACCTGATAACCCTTTGAGAATTAATCTAGAAGTTTGCTACACAACTTCCTTGTGGGGGATTATTTTATCTTTATGAACTTTAATTCTTTAGTTCCATTAGGATTCGTTGGCAGTTGGTTTCCATATACTTTGTATCAATTGGAAATTATTTACTTTTCTTGTCTTTTGATGACTTCCCTTGAGACTGTTTATTTATTTATTTTTATTGCCCTTTCTAGTTCTCTTTGATCTTTCTAAAAACTGTTATAAGATGTATGACTATTTTCTTATCAAGGTGTCTTCTTCTCTTCACTTTTTATAACACTATAGTACAGAGACTCCCCACCCCCTCCTCCATCCAACTCTTGGTCTTCTCAAACTTCTTCCCTCTCATCCCAGTGATACAGCTCATTTTGTGGACCAACCTGAAGTGTGGAGGCCTTGTCATAAACTAGTATCTAAGGTAAACACTTGCTTACCATGATATGATTCTCCACATTCCCTATGAACTTCTGCCAGATTTATTCCTAAAATGGTGCTTTTGTTAGTTTAATCCCATGATCAAATTTTTCATTTTTTTCATTACTTACCCAAAAAATCCACCCTTTATTTTGATATATAGCCACCAAAATCTGGCCGACTACTCTCACTATAAACACTCCACTTGGGACTTCCCTGGTGGTCCTGTAGTTGAGAATCTTCCCTGCAATGCACAGGATGTGGGTTTGATCCCTGGTCAGGAAGCCAAGATCCCACATACTGAGTGCCAACTAACCCCATGTGCAGCGACAAGAAATCCCACATGACACAAGGAAGGTCCCACGTGCTGCAACAAGACTTGATGCAGCCAAATAAACAAATGAATGTAAAAACTAAACTCTCCACCATAGACCCAGGAAATATATGCAAATCTCTGCCATAATTCCTCTGTACCATCACCTAACTCCAATAGTCTCTCTGTTATCCTCCACTTGACTAAATCTTACTTTGCATTTCTTTTACAAGCATCTCAGTATCTGATCTCCTTCTGTCTCCCATAAACTGTTACTATTTTCATTATTCTCTACAATGTTGCCTTCTCTTGTGAGATTAATTTGGGTAGTCATTAAGAGTTGGGAATATTTCACATATTTTTTGTGTCTTCAAGATGCTTATATAATGTTTAAGCAGTCAGGTATTAAGGTTTGGTTGACTTTTTTTTAAAGATATAAACAGTACCTAATGATGAGTAAACCTACAAATATATAAGTAAGTGTCTTAAATGACAACCTAAAGATTTTTAATTATTTAAAAAGCAATTGAGAACTATGGTAGCTTTTTAGGTATGTTTTCAGTATATGGTTGTTGTACATTAGGAGGAGAGTGCCCTTGCATTGTGCAAAGTACACTGGACTAGTAAGCCTATGCAACTGGGAGAACAAATGTGTCCAGGTGGGTTCCATTTTTAAAAATTAGGCCAACATAATATTTTTTTTATTTGCAGTAACAAAGAAGCCCTCACTTTCTTAATCCCTAATGCACGCATGAGTTGTTTACTGGAACTCAGTCTGAGTATAAATTCCTAAATGTAACACTGACAGTATCTCTCTTATCAGATGACATGATTAATGATGTTTTCTTCAGAGTGGCTTCAGTTAGTGTTTATTAAGATGCTTCCCAATTCCTAATGCTATTTCAAAGATACAGTCAGATGATTATACTTATGAGCACCCTGAAGAATCAGAAAAGATAAGGCAGTGATTGAATGGTTTTAAATAATACGTTTTACCCAGATTTAATTTTTATGCAACTAGTGACTCTCTTCTCTGTTTTCTTATTTGTCATTGTTTCCTTGTTCTCTAGGAAAGCCATTACTTCTTTACCCTGATTTCATTGCAGATGCGATGCAATGACCGGTATAACTCATTGCTTAGAGCAAGGAAAGAGCCAGGAGCCTCCCTTTTACAAAATGAAAATGTTTGTTTGTCAGATAGGCAATGAATCTGCTTCACACATTTAAAATTGTGCTTTTCTTCCTCCTCTTTGCTTACCATTTGGGTTTTTCACTCAACGGCCCTACCACCTGAAAGACAATTAAGGACATCAGCCCTGTGAGGGTCTCCAGGAAAGCTATATCGTGCAAGGGAACAGCAAAGGCAAAGACTTTGAGGTGAGAACATGTACATGTTAGAACAGGAAGAAGACCAGTCTGGCTGGCTGGAGCAGAACGAACAAGAGGAAAAACTGCTAAATGAGGTTAAAAGTAAGTTGAACAAAGCAAGCTGGATAAAGGAAGCTATCACATGCTCTGAATTTCTCTAATCACTAGTCACCATCAAATTGATTTATGGTTTGCCCCTGGCCTATAAATGCTCAAGTCTCTACTGGGAAGATTATGTCTTAAGTTATTACTGCGTAATAAGTTAATGTTTGCCTTCACAGGGACTTTCTGAATGCAAAAGCAATTCAAATATTCTCAAACTTGCCAGATCATAAAATTCCTGACTTTCCACTCTTAACCTCCTGAATCTCCAGAGAGGAGGCCTGACAAACAGTATTTTTAAACAATTAATCCAGATGACTCTTATAATCAGGAAAACTTAGGAAATACAGCCCCCCAAAGTGAGATAAATATAACTTTGAATGTCGAAGGCAATTTTGAGCAGTAGCGTCCCAAATTACATACTGCTTTACTAATATTTGTGGTAGTTCTAGCCAACTCAAGGTACACGAGTTGCCATTTTCCTCTCCCATGACCATGGTCCTCATCTCTGATGAATCCCAAGGTACTTCCTTGACTCTAGAGATAACTTCAGATTTCTTCTCCATGCAGGAATCCAAAGCCACTACGAAGGGATAAGATCTGACATAGGAAGTGAAACTTACATGACATCCCTCTATAGGGTTATCTCTAGACCAAGCAGATGTCTCAGGTGATTTTTATTTTGAGCAATATTGAATTAATACATAAAAAATGTATTTGTGTTTGGGAATTGATCTGTAAGGATAATTTTGGTTTTTGGACTCAGAAATACATTGATACAGACTTTATTGCTTCAGAATCTGAAAAAAATGGATTTTGAAATTTCTTTTATAAAAGTTTACATATTACAGACATATTTCTGGAGCGTGGGGCAATGAAAATAAAAATTAGTTTTAGAATTAGATAAACCTTAATTTCCATTCCTGCATATACTGCTTACCAACTATATTACCACCCAGTTAATACATGTCTTTGAATCTCTGATTCCTCATCTCCATAATGGAGACAAAATATCTTACACAATCGCTGTGATTCAAGATGAACATGTGTGAAACAGCTAGAACAGTTTTGGTCACATGGTGTGTACATGAAATAAAGCCTAGATTTCCTCCTTTCCTTTGCTTGAAACAGAAATCTCCTTCTATTAATAGACTTGCTTAGGAGACTGTTTCCTGTGTTCCTCTATTTGGTAACAGAATTTGGATAGTATAATGTGGAAATCTTAAGAAATACTCTAAAATGTTATTTATTCAAAGTTTGATAACTTACACATATTCAAACAAGCAAAATCCTCAGTTAACCTTTTTAGTGTATAGGTGTATGCCCTAGACTTGCAAGGAAACCATGGAATCACACTCCCTTAGAATTAAATAGTACTCTCAACATCATTAGTAGAATATACTGAATTCCTACAAGCAAATAATAAAAAAGATAAGCTCAAACTGGGGCCTCATTTACAAAAATATGGGTCCTGGAGTTAATAAAGAATTGTCCAAAATTATGCTTTCTGCTTCTTCAGGAAAGAATAATGGCTGAGTTCTATGCAGTCTCCAATTTTTAAAAAGTAATATTACATTGTATGTGCTCTACTACCATGAAGAGTCAGAAAAGTTAAGAAAAATTTTAAAAAGCCTAAGAAAAATAAATATAAGAATAAACAAAGATCACAAAGATGCAGCTGACCTGTGTACCAGAAAGTCAATATGAAAACTGTGACCCAAAAAGTCAGTCTAAGATACTCCTGGTAAATTCTGCAACGGCTCTCTCCTGTTTCGGACACAGCAGGAATGCCTCCGTGGACAGCACAGATTCCTGCTGGTTCCTTGTCGTGTGCTCTCTTTCTGGTGCTGTGCTAAGGCTACATTTTCACTTTAGGAAAAACTCACCTCTCCACAAACTTCCATTACTGGCTATATTCTACTTCAGTTCAGTCGGTCATTTGTGTCCGACTCTTTGCGACCCCACGCACTGCAGCACACTAGGCTTCCCATATTCTACCTGGATATATGTAGATATCTCTACCCCAAAAGAACCTCAACAGCTAAATCTCTTTCCCTGGAGGTCTCTCAAGCATCTCAAACTTAACCACAACCAAATGGAACTCAAGAAGTTCCAGAAAGTATTCATCTCCCATATTACCTTTCTCAGTTAACAGTGCCCATAGCCACCAAGTAGCCTTAGTCAGACTTCTTTCTTATCCATCCCTGTATAGTTCCTTCTACTATATAAATACATGTCCTCTTCAATTAAATGTCCATCATCTCTACAAAACCCTAACTTCCCTTTCTTTACCACTCTACTACAATTTCTCTCCTAAAATGCAACTGATGTTATTTCTGCGCTTACTGTCCTTCAAAACTTCCAACCCTTGAAGAATCAAGTCCAGTACTTTTTCGTCCAGCATATGATCTCCCCAATGATACAGCTTCTGCCCAACTCTCCAACTACCTCTGCCATTTCCCCCACGAGGACCTCACATCTTGTCTGTAGCCACCTTCTGTCTGTCCCAGGTCGCCTGCTGTGCGTTCCTGTCTCTGCCTGGAATGCCCTTCCCTCCATGTCTGTTCACCTAGTCTCATGTCACTCTTCAAAACCCAACGAAATGTCCACTCTGTGAAACCATCACCACCACTCTCCTTGTCAACATTTCTACTAGTGAACGGAAACTGCTCAACCGAAGAGTGTATGCGGCCACGTCCTTCACAAAGTCGTGCCCGGTTTACTACATACCTACAGAAGGTAAACACTTGATGCCTGTTTGGTAAACCACATCTCCTCTAATAAATAACTAAAATAACACAACTTACATTTATTAAGAATTTATCACATGCCAAAATGTACAACATATTAGGCCATTTCATCCTCACAAGAACTCTGTAAGGTGGGTACGTATTATTCCAGTTTATAAATGAGGAATCTAAGGCACATTCAAACAGGCAGAGAAGCTGCCCAGGAGCTGCAGCTTTAACGGAAGAGATAGGAATGGAACTCAGGTGTGACCGATTCCAGAGTCCACGTTTGTAACCTCTGTGCTTAATTCTCGCTGTTCTACACTTTCCTTAACAAGGCTCCCAAAGAGTGTTGTCCACACTATTTTGTCTAAAACTTCAAGAATCAATTATCTAGCTAGGTTTCTATTAAAGTTTTATACTTTCTGCAGCTAAGGGAATAGTTATTCTGGATTAAGAATGCTATGGACAATGAGCTCAGAATAATATGATTACTCTAAACTGTCTCATACACAAGTATCTGGCACCCAACCTAAACTCAGTCAACCAGAAAAGTTTTTCGAAGTCCATGTAGGAAAAAAAGAAAATGAACAACTATTTATTTCCTCAGATCAATCTTCCAACAGAATAACTCCTTCCATTTTTTTGGAAGGCAGGGCAACCTGCAAATACAAACATTCCTTTTATTTGGGAGTTTTGAGCCATATACCCAAACTCCTCACAGCAGTCTATGAAGAAAAAGTCAAGATAAACTAATCTTGTTAAGCACCCTCCCCTCTGCTCCTGGCCATCTTTATTTTTAGGACGTTCTCTGGCAGTTGTGGTATCAAATGATGGCGATACTGAGAGTATGTAAGCTTCACAAGCTGGCAGGTGTCGGACGGCGACCCTGCAGCAGCTCCATCGGCAGCCCACCAGACGCTTATGTTT
>SJYC01066238.1:0-10343 GCA_006408675.1 Madoqua kirkii | reverse complement strand
TCACATGCCACATTGTCTTATTAGAACTTTAATAAACATGTTGGACAAGTATTGCACTCCTCCTTGCTCTTTTTATCCAAGATTATCTTGAGGAGTCCTATTTTTTTTTGGTTGATAGAGCTTAACTTCAGAAAAATGTCATGTTTTTCCATTGTGTTTGTGCATTCTCTTGTTTTTATCAATTAATCTAGGAGAGAATTTTGGCTTTAGTTCTTTATTTGTTTTTCAGTTGACTTAACAATTCTTTTATGTAAGTTTCCCATAAGCTTAACTTTTAAGCTTTCTTGTTTTCTATGTAGAGTTGCCCTTCTGGTTCAAAATTAAACAAGGAAAGAAAAGAGGTCCTCAGTAAAGAATTGTTCAAAAAAGAAATGAAAGAGTTTTTGTTGTGGCTCAAAGGAAAAATGCATACATTCAGGAAAAAAAAAATACCTTAGATGGAAACAATGAAAGTGAAAGTCATAAAGGATAAGCCTGAGAACAAACCTTGTACCTGAACTTGAAGAATGAAGCGGGGGAAGTGGAGGCCAGGCTTGCTACCAGCTGGCCCAGGACTGCTTAGGATGGCTCAGCTGCTTTCTGGAGCATTCCTTGAGGGAGACAGCAGAGGATCCAGAGGTAAATATTGAGGGTGGGAAAGAATGAGTTCATTATGTAAATAATAGTTTCCAGCCAGATGTTCAGAACTAGTATACCTTCCTTGCCTCAGGCGGTTGTACAATGCATTTTGAGAGAGTTTTCATATCCTCAGGGGCCTTGCTATCAAATTCCAAAATTACTCCCTCTCCTCAGACAGCTTCTTTCACAACTGCTGAAAAAAAAAGAAACTACTAGAAAGGTCTCACATTGAGGAAATTTCGGTAAAGTGTGTTACATGCAAACAGGAAGGGAGCAAGAATTAAACAATTCGGATAATTACTGTCCTGAATGCTGGCTTGTGTAGAAAAGATGAGATTCTGCTTTTCAGTGTTTATACTGAAGTACATAGAGTGAAAAAAAAAAAAAAGAATTTCATGGAGCTAATTTAAAAAAACAAAACAAAAAAACGAAGCAGGCTTTTAGCTGCTCATATCCTATAAAAATCAAAAGGACGGATGTGACTTACACTTGCTTTACTGAAGCAATTTTCACAACCTGACATTTCAACTGAGCTTTGGGATACCGAAATAATCCCACGGGTATATAAAATCAGATACTATATCTGCATGTAAGTATTCTGCTTGGGGATTTGGCGTTCCCAACTGACAACCTGGGAAAACCACTCTACTTACACTTGCTCAAATAGTCCCTAATTAGCCCTTCTGACCCTCTTGTATACTACTAAATGGCCCATTATAGAATGTTAAAATGGAATTACATATCCTATAAAAATCAAAAGGACGGATGTGACTTACACTTGCTTTACTGAAGCAAATTTTCACAACCTGACATTTCAACTGAGCTTTGGGATACCGAAATAATCCCACGGGTATATAAAATCAGATACTATATCTGCATGTAAGTATTCTGCTTGGGGATTTGGCGTTCCCAACTGACAACCTGGGAAAACCACTCTACTTACACTTGCTCAAATAGTCCCTAATTAGCCCTTCTGACCCTCTTGTATACTACTAAATGGCCCATTATAGAATGTTAAAATGGAATTCTTTCCATTAAAAATGATTTCCTTGCTAGTGAACATGATCTAGGTTTAATGGACAATGCTGGTCACCACCAGGTTGCCCTAATGCACAGTGGATGCCTTCCAGAGGAATGGGATGGGAATGGGCATTAGGCCGTCTGGTTCAGTCAGTGAGCTGACAGCAGGAGCCTTCCTGCAGTGGTCCAAATATTGCTTATGTGCTTAGCTTTTTCTGGGTATATGACTTTTTGATCTAAAGAGCTGAAATCTCTAATGAGAAATTGTGTAATGAGCCTTGAAAATGATCAGTCTCAAGAGACTTTTAGATCACCTCTTCAGGTCAGTTTCTGAGTTTTATTTGGTTAGTGGGACAAACTGGCTGATGCGGTGGGAACTTCTGAGATTCTGGCATGCTCCATCCTCAGTTCCCTGGACATCCATAGAGTGCCTCCCATAGTAGGTGTCCAATGACTGTTAGATCAGTGCTGTACAGGGCCTCTGAGAGGCCTATAATTAAAATTTTTGAAATGTGCACTTAAGAGATCAATAAACACATATTTACTGATTACCTATATGTGCCCAGTATTGTGTCTGGCCAGCTCTAAGGAAAATTTAAAAGATGCATTAGAAATAGAGACACAGATGTAGAGAATAAGTGTTGGGATGCCAAGAGGGAAGGAGAGGTGTGCAGGATGAATTGAGAGATTGAGATTTACATAAATGTATGTATGTGTGTATGCTAAGCTGCTTCAGTCGTGTCCATCTCTTTGCAATCCCATGGACTATAGCTCGCCAGGCTCTTCTGTCCATAGAATATTCCAGTCAAGAAGACTGGAGTGGGTTGCCATATAAATAGCTAATTCACTTTACTGTACAACAGAACTAATACAACATTGTAAAGTAACTATATACCAATAAAAGTTAATAAAAATAAAAGATATATTAAATGTTCTTCTAGGAGACGGATCACAAGGGAAACATTAAATAATGTCTCTGAAATTCTCATATTTACTCCCATCGACACCAGAAGGAAGTATCCTTTCTTGCTCAGCTGGTTTTGGAGAGGAATATTGGGTAAGCTGAGAGCGGTTGAGTTACTTTCCTTAAGAGGGACAGGAATGTGTCGTGGAATTTGTACTGGTCTCTAGGATGTATCCAAGAGTATTCCAAACCTTGTGAAGATTGCTCTGCTTTCTAGAGGGTGGAATGTGACCCTGCAATTTCAGAAGCACAATCATTTAATAATTTTTACAAAAGCATCCTGTCTACCCACAACAGGCTTTCCTGGTGACTCAGTCAGTAAAGAATCCGCCTGCAGTGGAGATTTGGGATCAATCCCTGGGTCAGGAAAATGCCCTGGAGAAGGAAGTGGCAACCCACTCCAATATTCTTGCCAGGAAAATTCCATGGACAGACAAGCCTGGTAGGCTACAGTCCATGAGGTTGCACGAGTCGGGCGTAAGTTAATGACTAAACCACATCTTACCCACAAAGAGACATCAATAGGTTCTAGGAATGAAATACATTGCTTTATAATCTAGAGCATGTTCAGGTTTTGGAAACCGTGTTTTGATGGTCTCTTTAATGCCTTTCTTGTGTGGAGCTCCTTCTCTCAAATTTTAGCTTCTCTTTGGGAAAACTCCAGAAGATGGTTAGGGATAGGGAAGCCTGGTTTACTGCAGTCTGTGAGGTGCCAAAGAATCGGATACAACTGAGTGACTGAACAGCAATAACAACAACCAGTGAAGAAAGGTGGACGCAGGCTACGCTACGAGCTGTTTCTTGTCTCTCTAGACTGACTCCCTGGGGACACCTGCAGGTCCTGCGTTTGTCTGTGTGGTGTCCTTAGTGCTCCAGCCATACAGATGGGCTCAAGAGGCAGCTTTTTTTTTTTTAACATGAAGCAATAGAATTACAAAACACTAATTTTTTTCCCAAAATTTAATGTTTTCCATAAAATCTATTGGCAAAACCCCTTCTCCCCTCCCATCTAAATTCTTTGAGTTTTACTTTTTTTTTTTTTTTTTTCCCTTTGGGGATTTTTTTCCTCTTCATATCCAGAAACAACACAGATACATTCTGATATTGAGTAAAATAGCACATTACAATGGGTGGTACTATCCCTCATTTTCCTGTTAGTTTTAAAAAGGGTTTGAAGATAGTGAACTACTTCAGTTCATTTTGGCTGTGACTATGACTAACCTAGACAGCACATTAAAAAACAGAGACATTACTTTGTCAACAAAGGTCCATCTAGTCAGGCTATAGTTTTTCCAGTGGTCATGTATGGATGTGAGAGCTGGACTATAAAGAAAGCTGAGCGCCGAAGAATTGATGCTTTTGAACTGTGGTGTTGGAGAAGACTCTTGAGAGTCCCTTGCACTGCAAGGAGATCCAACCAGTGCATTCTAAAGGAGATCAATCCTGGGTGTTCACTGGAAGGACTGATGTTGAAGCTGAAACTCCAGTACTTTGGCCACCCAATGTGAAGAGCTGACTCATTTGTAAAGACCCTGATGCTGGAAAAGATTGAGGGCAGGAGGAGAAGGGGACCACAGAGGATGAGATGGCTGGTTGGCATCACCAACTCGATGGACGTGTGTCTGAGTGAACTCCGGGAGTTGGTGATGGACAGGGAGGCCTAGTGTGCTGTAGCTCATGGGGTCACAAAAAGTCAGACACGACTCAGCAACTGGACTGAACTGAACTGAACTGAACACGACAGCGCACATTTGACGGGGAACAATGTCGTGCCCAGTGTCATGGGTGTTAGTGTGCCCCTCCCTCTTCAGTGTTGGCTCCAAACCTGCCTTGCTTTTTATGTTTGGGGGGCAGGAGTCATCCCATCAGGAGCAATCATCAACCCACCAATGGGATGTGTATGTGTGTTTGCTCAGTCATGTCCAACTCTTTGTGACCCTGTGGACTATAGCCCACCAGGCTTCTTTGTCCATGGGATTCTCCAGGCAACTGGAGTGGGTTGCCATTTCCTTCTCTAGGGTATGTTCCTGACCCAGGGATTGAACCTGGGTCTTCCATATTGCAGGTAGAGTCTTTATTATCTTAGCCACTAAGAAAGCCCCTAGTGGGATCTACTTGGTGGTAAATGGATTAGCAATTTAAATGCTAAGGGTCACAGACCTGACCACACCACAGCACGGCCACTTGGATTCCTGCAGAGATGGCTTCAGTTTCCACTTTTGTCCCAAAGGTTTACTTCTTGCCTGACTGAGGAGGAGGGTCTCAAGACCTTGGATTGGAAGCCACTGAGCTCTCAGTCTACCTCACCATGTAGATAGATAATGGAAGTGGTGGGACTTTCCTGGTGGTCCAGTGGTTATGATCCCATGCTTCTACTGTAGGGGACACAGGTTCAATCCCTGGTCAAGAAGCTAAGATCCCACATGTCATGGGGCAAAAAAAGAAAAGAAGGAAAGAAAGAAGATGAAGTGGGGGTTGAGAGGCCAATGGGCTCCTAATGTCGTTTGGAGATACTTGGTTCTCACAGATCCAAGTTTAATGTTTTCTGACATCCTAGTGATAACATACTCTGTGCAAAGTGGCTATCAGAGTTAATACTGTGAGGAGACAAAGTAATGAGAAAAGTTTTACCAGAGATAATGAAATATTGCATAATGTCTGCATTTTACCATTGACTTGAGTGCATCCTTAGAAAACTGAATGTAACAAAAACCCAGAACATTTTGGGAAGTGCTATACTCTCTATCAATTTTGTGTGAATTTTTATACAAGCACTGTTTTATGAGTTACATAAAATGATATAAAAATAGGGAAAAATAAGAGAGAAGAATGTAGGGAAAGTTTCTAAACACAGGGTAGGAGGCTGAGAAAAATGGCATGAGAATGGAGTGAGAAAATCCAGAATGACTGAGTCTTGTATGAGAGGATTGGGGTGGGGTAGAAAAGAGAGAAGTGGCTTTAAGAGGTGGATCTTGAACCCCTCCCAAAAAGTTTTTCAGAAACTCCTGCTCTGTAATATGTAAAGCAACAAATCTTGTTTTTCAAGCAAACTTTCAGTAAAATTATCTCTCATCAAAGTTTTGGAGTCAAATTTGTTGATATTTACAAACAAAGCTTAGACTGGTCTTAAGAGCTAAAACTGCTTGCATTCACATTTCAAGAATGTTGAAAGAAACATGCCACTAGATATTTAACTTCTTATTTATATAGAGTAAATATAATACTTATTTTTGACACCAAAGTAGGACATATGGTTTGAAAAATAAACTGACTTATTTAGTTGATTGATAATTAAAATTTCTGAAATGTTTCAGAATTTGGGGCACCAATATGTGACCAAAATTGCACTTGATAAACTCTAAGGAAAATTGACAAAAATTGCATTAAATATGGCTCTCTGAAATGATATCATAAGGATTAAATTATTTCAGAAAATTATATCAACTATCTTGGTTTGGGGATATCTCAGAAAACCCAGCCTATAGGCTCAGAAACTCTTGGCATGCTATTCAGAATGTTAAGTTGTAGGTCATGAAAAATTTTAATATAGCAACCACTTTCCCCCTAAGTTGAAATGGTAGGAACTTTATTTATGGAATTATATTTCTGGAGCAGCTGGTGTGTGCCAGGTGCCCAGCTAGGCCCTAGGCACACGCATAAAGTGTTACCATTGCCCTTCAGAAGAGTGTGGTCAAATGGGAAAGAGAGAGACATGAAACATACAAGAGTAGAATGGAATAAGCATCGTTGTAGCAGCAACTGCAAGTTTAGACAGATGGACCCTATCTTCCTGCTGAGCTGGGCTTTGCCTAATCAGATGGAGAGGCAAGAATCTTTATGGCTGGACAGGGACAGAAGGTGGGGCCAAAGGATTTGGTGAGGATATTGACTAAATAAGAATGTACAGGAGATAGAAAAAAAGATGCAGGAAAAAGGAGAAATTTGTTGAATGCATGAAGTCTGGTGGAGGTTTGAGGACTTAGCTGGAATCCACCATTGTGAGAGCTTTGTAGTTCTTCTTCCTATTTTCAACTTGAGCTCAAATTACCAAGGGAATCTTCTATTAAAATAGTGCACATTTCTGCTTTCCTCTTAAAGCTCTCTCAGTGTTTGAGAAAATAGACTCCTCATTCTGGCTTTCAGAATTTTCTACAGTTTGGCCCCCACATTCAATTTTGACTTCTAAAAACAGCATTTTAGCATATTTCAGCCACATAACTCTCCCTACTCCACAAACACACTCAACTTAATCAAGCTTGACTCCTTTGTTGTTTTAGTATCTTTTCTAAAGACATTGCTCATTGCTAAAAGCCGTTTTCAAATACTGCTCCTCTGTGACTTTGTCTGGTCCTCCTTCACTCTTATCTACAGTAGATTTTTTTTCTCTCATCTGAATACACATTGACATTTATTTGTATGGTGTCTTCTGTCTTAGAATTATTTATGTATGTGTGTGTGTGTGCTAAGGCTTTTCAGTCATGTCTGACTCTGTGCAACCCTGTGGACTAGCCCACCAGGCTCCTCTGTCTATGGAATTTTCACAGGCAAGAGTACCAAGCGGGAAATTCTGTTGCCATTTCCTCCTTCAGGAGATTTTCCTGACCCAGGGATCAAACCTGCATCCCTCATGTCTCCTGAATTGGCAGTCAGGTTACTTAACACTAGCACCACCCGGGAAGCCACATTGATGTATATATATATATGTTTTCAATCTCTTTGCTTGTAAGAGATTCAAGAAATTCTTATTGTATTCAACTTCAGGTCTTTTCTCTTACTTCTCTTACATCAACTAGCATAAAATAAGGCCATAAATAATGATTACAAAGAATAAAATCGAGTGGTTCATGGAGTTGATAGTGAGAGACTTGAAAACGCAGGGTGGAAGTGAAGTGTGGAGAGATGTTGAGTTGTGATCCTCTGGAGGACTGTTGGCAGAATCTGTCTCTTTCTTATTCTCACGTGCGTGTGCGTGTGCGTGTGTGTGTGTGCACACGCGTGCATGCACACGCATGCATGCACGCACACCCATCTGATGGTCTTCTAAATATTTAAATCAAGATCAGAAATTCTTTGCTAAAAGCATTAGTAGCTGCGACTATGCAAAAACCATTATAACCTCCTTATTTACTGTGTGATGAGATTGACAGCCTCATTTAAACATTGTGAATAATGCAAAATGCCTTTGTTGGGGATTCCAATGTACAATTTTCCCAACAGTTTCGATGAATGAATACAAAGTATTTTCAATGCCAAGGATTGCTGAGAAGGAATTTGACTCAAGGTTTTTGTCCCCTACTTGCATAATACAAATGTTACAAAGAAATACTTATTTTTTGAAAAAGAAAGAAAGAAAGAAAGAAATTATTTAGGAATCCAGAAGACTATCTGTGGATACTGGTAGGAAATTTGGATTCAGTGCTTATATAATAAAAAAAAAGGCATGAAAAATGTAAAGTGTTATCTGTTTTATACATAGTATCATTAGTGTGTGTATGTCAATCCCAATCTCCCAATTCATCCTGTTCTCCATTTCCCCCCTTGGTGTTCGTATGTTTGCTCTCTACGTCTTTGTCCCTATTTCTACTCTGTAAAAGACTAGTGTAGATGATCTTATTTTTCTCCCCTCACTATCTAAAGAAAAATTCCTTATAATTAAACAATGTATTACTCTGTACTCTTCGTGTATCTCAGGGGCTTCCCAGGCAGTGCTAGTGTAAAGAATACACCTGCCAGTGAAGGAGATGCAAGAGACATGGATTCAATCCCTAGGTCAGGAAGATCTCTTCAAGTAGGAATGGCACCACACTCAGTATTCTTGCCTGAGAAATCCCATGGACGCAGGAGCCTGGCGGGCTACAGTCCATGAGGTAACAAAGAGTCGGACATGACTGAGCGATTGACCACACACACACTTCATGTATTTCCTTGCTCTACTGTTTTGCTGGCTATCTTATCTAAAATGGAAAGCTGTTTGGATGCAGAAGCTCTTTTCTAATAAGTAGACAAAATTCCTTTTGTTTTGATCCCTTCTCTTTCTCTGCTGTTCCATCTAGCAGCATTTGCAGTTGATTTTCATTTAATTTAGTACTGTTTTAGTACTCATTCCTGTACTGTTATTCTTTTCTTATTTTTAAAACTTTTTATTTTATTTTGGAGTATAGCCAATTAACAATGTTGTGAGTTTCAGGTGGACAGCCATACATATATAAATATCCATTCTCCCCTAAATTCAGCTTCCATCCAGCCACCATATAACACTGAACAGAGTTCCTTGTGCTATACAGTAAGACCTTGTTGGGTATCCGTTTTAAACATAGCAGTGTGTACATGTCCATCTCAGACTCCTTAACTATGCTTTCTGCCCCCTGTCCCAGCCATAAATTCATTCTCTGGGCATCTGTTTTTGTTTTGTAAATAAGTTCATTTGTATCTTTTTATTAGATTCTGCATATAAGGGATATCATATGATATTTCTCTTTCTATGTCAGACTTAGCTTACTCAATATGACAACCTCTAGGTCCACCCATGTTGCTGCAAATGGCATTATTAAACTTATTCTTACTTTTCTAACAAAAAGAATGAAGCCCTGAAAATGTATGAAACATTCCTGGGATTTTGTTATAGGTTGAATTGTATCCCCTCAATTCATATGCTGCAGTCTTCACTTACAACACCTCAGAATGTGACCCTCTTTGGAAATAGGATTATTCCAGAAGTAGCTAGTTAAGATGACATCATACTTAGCAGTCAAGGTTAAGTCTGACACTGTGTCCACTGTTTCCCCATCTATTTCCCATGAAGTGATGGGACTGGATGCCATGATCTTTGTTTTCTGAATGTTGAGCTTTAAGCCAACTTTTTTGCTCTCCTCTTTCACTTTCATCAAGAGGCTTTTTAGCTCCTCTTCACTTTCTGCCATAAGGGTGGTGTCATCTGAGGTTATTGATATTTCTCTGGGAAGTCTTGATTCCAGCATGTGTTTCTTCCAGTCCAGCATTTCTCATGATGTACTCTGCATAGATGTTAAATAAGCAGGGTGACAGTATACAGCCTTGATGTACTCCTTTTCCTATTTGGAACCAGTCTGTTGTTCCATGTCCAGTTCTAACTGTTGCTTCAGGACCTGCATATAGGTTTCTCAAGAGGCAGTTTAGGTGGTCTAGTATTGCCATCTCTTCCAGAATTTTCCACAGTTTCTTGTGATCCACACAGTCAAAGGCTTTGGCATAGTCAATAAAGCAGAAATAGATGTTTTTCTGGAACTCTCTTGCTTTTTCCATGATCCAGTGGATGTTGGCAATTTGATCTCTGGTTCCTCTGCCTTTTCTCTGGTTCAGTTTGAACATCTGGAGGTTCACGGTTCACATATTGCTAAAGCCTGGCTTGGAGAATTTTGAGCATTACTTTACTAGTGTGTGAGATGAGTACAATTGTGCAGTAGTTTGAGCATTCTTTGGCACTGCCTTTCTTTGGGATTGGAATGAAAACTGACCTTTTCCAGTCCTGTGGCCACTGCTGAGTTTTCCAAATTTGCTGGCATATTGAGTGCAACACTTTCACAGCATCATCTTTCAGGATTGGAAACAGCTCCACTGGAATTCCATCACCTCCACTAGCTTTGTTCATAGTGATGCTTTTTAAGACCCATTTGACTTCATATTCCAGGATGTCTGGTCTATGTGAGTGATCATACTCTCATGGTTATCTTGGTCATGAAGATCTTTTTTGTACAGTTCTTCT
>SJYC01066236.1:0-40213 GCA_006408675.1 Madoqua kirkii | reverse complement strand
TCTCTCTCTCTTTCTCTCTCTCTTTCTCTCTCTTTCTCTCTTTCTCTCTCTCTCTCTTTCTCTCTCTTTCTCTCTCTCTCTATTTCTCTCTCTTTCTCTCTCTTCCAGGTGCTGGCGCACTCCCCCACTCTCTTCTCTTCATGTCTTTGGGTCAGCATACCCTCACGCCTCGAGGATGGATTCTCCTGCTATTTTCTAAATAAAAGAGAGCTGTAACACGGAGCCGTAACACTGGATTGTCTAAGAGCTATAACACTGTCTGTCCAAGACCCGAGAGCTGTGATACACAAGGGCTTTAATGTCCATCACTCCAAATCTTTATCGTGATGAGACAGAACCGAGGAGAATACACTCACAATACCATAGGCTTGTAACGTACACTAAAGAACCCTTCTGGATCAAGGAAAACAGCAAAAACAAGTGTGTGTGGTAGGGGTGGTGTAGGGGGGCAGCAGAGGGGAGGAAGGGGACTTCCCCAGTGGTCCAGTGGTTAAGAATTCACCTTCCAATGCAGAGGACATGGATTCAATCCCTGGTAGCAGAACTAAGATCCCACATGCCACCCCGTGGGCCTCAGAAGCTAGAGACGCCCACAGGCCACAGTTAAGACCAGTGCAGCCAAATCAAAATTTGTGTGACACTCCCTTGTTTTTGTCACTAACAGAAGGATTGAAATTTAAACTGTTTGAGTATCTCCATAAATAATTATTTTTGCTATGTATGTAGGCTAAGTCACTTCAGTTGTGCCCAACTCTTTTCAACCCCATGGACTATAGCCCGCCAGGCTCCTTTGTCCATGAGATTCTCCAGGCAACATTACTGGAGTGGGCTGCCATGCCCTCTTCCAGGGGATCTTCCCACCCTGGGATCAAACCCACATCTCTCACATCTCCTGCATTGGCAGGCAGGTTTTTTACCACGTGCGCCACCTGGAACGCCCCACAGTGTCTTCAAATACTGCCAAATGTCTCCTGGGAGGGTGAAGTCACCCCAGTTGAGAACCATTGTCCTGGGTGAACCACTAACTTCTAAGAACTTCCTCCTCTACATAATATTGCCAATAGCAGTATTTACCTGGTATATCTTCACTATGTACCATATCTACCCATATAACAGCATGCACCTGCATGTTAAACTGTGTGTCAACATGTGTGTTATGCTTGGAATAAGGCCTGGGTAGAGGGACAGCTGTCAGATGATTGTAATTAGTATCATTATGTTGTTATTATATGTAATTAGAGGCACACCCTTAGTGCTTAGAAGCCACTTTAACGCCTCTCAGCCACCTTGAACAAGTTCCTGTCTCTGAGCCTGTTTCCTTATGTGCAAGACTCTGTTCTGCTTCCTTGAGCATCCCCAGGGATTTCCCTCATAGCTCACAAAGAATCCATCTGCAATGCAGGAGACCCGGGTTCGATCCCTGGATCGGAAAGATCCCCTGGAGAAGAGAATTGCCACCCACTCTGGTATTCTTGCCTGGGGAATCCCATGGACAGAGGAGCCTGGTGAGCTACAGTTTATGGGGTCACATACAGTTGGACACGACCTACTTTTGTTAGTCAAACGGATTGTTTAAATATTAAAATATTCCACCCGGGTTGGTGAATATCGACTGCCAAGTCCCCTCCTCTCTTCTGCTCCTTCTCAAGACCTCCTCACCACCTCCCATAATCAAAGGGACACACAGGGTGCATCGGAGGCCCCGCTCCAGTGCTCAGCAATGACTGGGCTGCTATTAAAAAATGCAGATGTCATCTTAGTCCTGCTGTGGCAGCCTTGTTATTTGTCAATTATCCCCTTTCTTCACTAACAGAACCACACACACACACTATATGTATAATTTTTATTTATTATTTATTTATTTTTGGCTGTGCTGGACCTTCATTGCTGTGCTCCAGCTTTCTCTAGTCACGGCGAATGCAGCCCACTCTCTGGGTATGGTGCACGGGCTTCTCACTGCAGTGGCTTCTCTTGTTGTGCAGCACAGGCTCTGGGGTGTGCAGGTTCCCCTAGTTGTGGCTCGTCAGCTTACTGGGATTTTTCTCACGTGGGATTTTCCTAGATCAGGGATGTACCCTGTATTGCAAGGCAGATTCTTTTAACCAGTGGGCCACCAGGGAAGCCCAGAACTGCAATTTTTAAAAATACTTATTTTTATTTCTTTGACTGCACCTGGTCTCAGTTGTGGCATGGAGGATCTTCGATCTTTGTAGCAATATGCAAGATCTTTAGTTGTGGCGTGAGAACTCTTGGTTGCACCCTGTGGGATCTAGTTCCCCAACTAGGGATGGAACCTCGGCCCCCTGCACTGGGTGAGCAGGATCTTAGCCCACTGAACCACCAGGAAAGTCCCCACGATATTTTTTTAGATGCAGTCATGGGCCAGCCTCAGGAGGAAGACATATTTCCCTTTGTTGGATACTGGCTCCTGCAGGAAGGTGGCCATGTGGCCCCGTTCTCTGCAGGGGACACCTTCCGTTCCCATTCCTTCCTGCCTCCGTGTGTGGTTATAGCACCTGCAACTGAGGCCACTACCTTGAAGGATAAAAGCCAATGTACTGAGGATGTGGAAGGGGAAGGAGAGACAGCCAGGCTCCTTGAGGACATCATTAAATTACTGCACCCACCCTGGGGCTGGTGAGGGCAGCGGGCAGGCACTCACAGGCAGCAAGCAGCAAAGCGGTCCCAGAAGCTGGATCGGAGGGGCTGCTCTCCCCCAGGTGTCATTTCCACGGTGCCTCAGATCCTGGCTGTCCTCTGCAGGAGTAGAGGCCACCCGGCAGCCTATCCACCCCTGCCCCGTGCTCAAATACCCGGGCTGCCCTCAGTGCCTGTCCCTGCCAGTTTTCCATGCTGGGTCAGCAGACTTGAACTTTTCCCTAACCCAGCATAGCCATCCCTGGAGAGATCCCCAGGGGTCCCACCTCCCCGTGGTCTCCCCAGTCATCAGCATCTCCCCCCTCCAGTCACCTGAGCCATCTCTGACTGTCCCGTGATCAGCCCAGCCCGAGCTCCCCGACTTCTCCAGGGCAGTAATAAGCCCAAAACAAGTTTCAAAGAAGTAGACCCAGAATATCGGTTTACAAACTTCTGGCCATTGCTTATTGACAAGTCATAATTAGCACTTTGTTTTTAAATGGAATACAATAAAAAATTGATTTTTCCAGAGTACACGATATATTTGTTGTTGTTCAGTCACCAAGTCATGTCTGACTTGGCATATAGGAAGGGTAAATAGCTTCAAGAAATTCTGTGTACTGATTGCTATGGAAAATGTATTTCATACTCAGATTGTGGTTACAACATTTGGAAGGATATTGTGCCTTGAAGTCCACAGCACATGCCTGGAAAGAATTAATATCAGGCCCCTCTAAACCTTTTGCTCAGGCCATTCTCAGGAAAAGTTCCTTTTGTTTCACTAGACACTCAAATCAGAGACCCTGGCCTCGTTCTGGATTCCTCTCTCTCTTGTCTCTCCACCCAGCCCAACAGAAAATCCTATTTTTTCCCTTCAAAATACATGTAGAGTAGAAACTAGTATTATTTTGTAAAGCAATTATACTCCTATAAAATTTTTAATCATAGTAATAGATACATACATTTAATTATTTCTTACCATTTAAATTGATGTTTTTGAACTGTGGTGCTGGAGAAGACTCTTGGGAATTCTTTGGACAGCAAGGAGATCAAACCAGTCAATTCTAAAGGAAATCAACCCTGAATATTCAGTGGAAGAACTAATGCTGAAGCTGAAGCTCCAATACTTTGGCCACCTGATGTGATGAGCCGACCCATTAGAAAAGATCCTGATGCTGGAAAAGATTGAGGGTAGGAGGAGAAGGGGACAACAGAGGAGAGATGGTTGGATAGCATGACCAACTCAGTGGACACACGACGAGTCTGAGCAAACTCTGGGGGATAGTGAAGGATAGAGAAGCCTGGCGTGCTACATTACATGGGGTCACAAAGGGTCAGACACGACTTAGCGACAGAACAACCATCTCAAACACACTTGAGATGATTAATTTTAAAATATTTATATGCAGAATCAGCCCCACCTCTGCCACCACCCTGCTCTAGTCCTGGGCAGGATTGCCTCTTACCTTGATTATGATTCATCTAGTTTGGAGACAGCAAGATCCAGGAAGGCACTCTGCACATAGAGGTGCTGCATGCTGGAGGTGCTGGTGTCTGGGCTGACTGAACCACCTCCTCACCCCTTCTCGGTGAGGCTGGAAGGAGCAGGGCTGGGCTGTGAGTTTGCTTGGCCAGCATCCTTCCACTGCTCCCTCCACCATCACCACCCCCCCCAAGAGCCTGTTCTCTGATCTTCCTCCCTGTTGGCCCTTTGCATCCCCCTCCAATTTGAGCCCAGAGAATTCCTTGGCAGTCCGGTGGTTAGTACTCAGCACTTTTACTGGCCATCATCCAGACTCAGTCCCTGGTTCCAGAGTTAAGATTCTGCAAGCCACGTGGCATGACCAGAAAAAAAAGAAAAAAGAACACATAGAAAAAAGAATCTGAGTCCAGCTGCTCCCTCCACACCCAGGCTGGATAATTCCAGGTTGGTTGCACCCTCCCCACATTCCCATCCTATAGACAAGAGAGTTGATCTATCCCAGGGATAGTCTCCAAATTCCTGATCCCTGATCCCTGGGGAACCTTAAGACATCCTTGTTCATCTCTGCGTCACAACCCTGACTTCAGCCCAGCCAGGATCAGAGCCAGGCAGAGGGATGCTGAGTGATACCATTAACACACTGGACATCATTTAACTCCCTCCAGGGGCTGTGGCCAGGCCTGACAGCAAGACTCAGGAAAGAATACAGAACAGATAGCTGGGCAGTAGACAGACCAGCTGATGCCAATCCAAGCTGTAAGCAACCCTGGGTAGCCTGGCAGACTTCCTCTGATTTCACTGGCTGTGAACTGGTATTCATGCGAGGGAACAGTACACCCTGACCTGGGACACAAGCCAGGGGACCAGAACTTGGGAGCCTGTGAAGCCGCTTTGTTTTGGTAACTATTTTAAAAAGACCCTGTGGATTTTTTCATAACCAATAAGTCAGAGCTCTTGTTCTTGTTCCAGCCCCAAATTTCTGGCTACGAATCAATCTCACCACACTAATAAAATTTTCCTTAGGAATGTTTTTTAATGCCCAGTTGTAAGAAGGCTTACAATTATTAGAGAAAGCCAATGGAACCCACAGAATTAATACTTTCATGTTATGTTTAAGAATCATCTGGGATATTCAGTATTTAATATATTTGAAATGTTTAAGAGAATTTGGCATAAAAATGGGACAAACATGTCCTGTAAATGTCAGTCTTCCAACGTAACATGTATTATTGAGTAATTCATTATTTTAGACTTGTAATTTTTCACTGAAACGTGAAAGGGCATTTTTCAAAGTGAGTAAATGGTACTAGAATATTTAAAAGATCTTGATATGCTTGTAATTTATTATACGAGTTAAGAACCTGGGGAGGTTGTGCTTTTTAGAAGCTTCTGTTGAGTGGTCAAAGAAAATTGAGATGTGTTAAAATCTGTGAAAGCAGAGCACTTAAGGAAATTTAATTAACTCAAATTCTAAATAGGATGTGTAGCTGTTGTAACTGGACTTGATTGAACATTAATCAAAGACCTCCCTGAAGGTAACCGTTAAAATGATTGGATTTAAATAAGGACCTACTGTAGAGTGCAGGGACCTCTATTCAGCACTCTGTAAATACCTATGTGGGAAAAGAATCCTAAACAAGAGTGGATATATGTATATGTATAACTGATTCACTTTGCTGTCTGCCTGCAACTAACACAACATTGTAAATCAACTATACTCCAAAAAAATGTTTAAATAAATAAAAAATAAAGTTTGATGCATTTATAAATAGAATAATATTTGGAAGTAAAAGTTTGAAGCTAAAGAAAACTATATTTTTAATTGGTAGCATTAATGTATTGAAGATTAACTTAAAACATGAAGTAATTGATCGTTTCCATCCACAAACGTCTTCCCAGTGACACCAGAACACTTCTGGACCCACTGTCCTCTGCTAGTTGTTGTTATCATTTTCGTTGCTCGGTCATGTCTGACTCTGTGACCCCACAGATTGTAGCCCACCAGGCTCTTCTGTCCGTGGAATTTCCAGGGCAAGAATATTGGGAGCGGGTTGCCGTTTCCTTCTACACGGCCCCTCACTGGTGTAGTTACTAGTTTTCACTTAGAGAAATGGTGCAAGACACAGCTACTTTGTCCCCCAATCTACCTCCCTTCGGTCCACAGGAAGCCCCTGAGATGACCTCCAGTGACCCCCAACTCCACATGTTTATCCGATGCACAGTGCCCTCCTCTGCAGGGCTCACCTCGAACAAACAGAAAACGGCCAAAGTAGTGAGATGTCACTTCTGAGATCAGGCTACAAAAGGGCTGTGACTTCTCTATTGCCTGCCCTCTCTGCCTCTCTCACTTGCTTTCTTTTTTTTTTTTTTTAATTAATTAATTTTTATTTTTGGCTCCAGTGGGTCTTCACCGCTGCACGTGCAGGCTTTCTCTGCTTGCAGAGAGCAGAGGCTACTCTCTAGTTGCAGTGTGCACGCTTCTCATGGCACTTTCTCCTGTTGCAGAGCATGGGTTCTAGGTTTCCAGGCCTCAGTAGTTGTGTGAGCTCAGTAATTGCGGCACACGGGCTTAGCTGTTCCATGGCATGAGTGATCCTTCCAGACTAGGGTTCGAACCCATGTCTCCTGCATTGGAAGGGAGATTTTTTGGTCACCAGACCACCAATGAAGTCTCTCGCACTCACTCTCTTGCTCAGAGGGAAGCCACACTCAGCCACCCTGCAGAGAGGCCCGGATGGCAAGGAGCTGACTGATAACCAGTGAGGACCTGGGACCTGCCAACAAGCATGCCAGAAATCTTGGAAAAGTGTTTTCCCCCTGTTGCTTTGAAATGACTGTAGCCTTGGCCAACACCTTACTTGTGGTTTGGGAAGAGACTCTGACCCAGAGGGACTGATTCCTGACCTTCGAAAACATACAATAAAAAGTGTTCATTGTTTGAAATCACTAAGTGTTTAGGGGTCTTCACAGATGGCACTGGTGGTAAAGAACCCGTCTGCCAGTGCAGGAGACAAAAGAGACTCAGCCTCAATTCCTGGGTCGGGAAGATGCCCTGGAGGAGGGCATGGCAACCCACTCCAGTGTTCTTACCTGGAGAATCCCATGGACAGAGGAGCCTGGTGGGACTGTCCACAGGGTTACAAAGAGTCGGACACGACTGAAGTGCCAGCACGCATGCATAAGTGTTGTAGGGGAGTGATTTGTTATTCAGCAACGGCTAACTAATACATAGGAATAGTATCTTATTGGGCATAAGATCCTGCAGATAGAAAACCTACATTTCCCATCCTCCCATGCAGCCAGGCATGGTCTTGTGCGGTATGGTAGTCGTGACGAGCCATCTGACCACAAAGACAAGACCAGCACCTAGGAGGAACCAAGATCCCTGAATAACTTCATGCAGCAGAGTTGTTTTATCAACCTGGAGAGAAAGAGGAAGAGAAAAATAAACTTCAAACTTGGATCTCTGACAGATAAATCTCTGCTTTTCCCAAACCCCCTTTTAATCAACATTCTCTCTCTTATTAGCCTCATTTTCATCAATGATGAAATGAAGACCTTATAGTTTGGCATGCTTTGTATGAGTTTTCAGTGTTTTCCCAAAAACATTAAATTGTTAGTAAATATATATTTTTTTCGTATACGTCATAAGACAACCCCCTACCAGCCCATGTGCCATCAAACATATAAGTGCTGCTCTTTCATTTCTTTGCCCCAGGGAAGTATTGCTTGCGAAGGCTATATTCATACATTTCTTTTCAAAATCTCTTCTCCTGCACCAGCAATCCCCTGGCAACCCATGGTCTCCTGGTGGCTCAGCTGGCCAGCTTGACAAAATCTATGGGCTGTCTTTCTTCCTAAGCATGGATCTTCAAAGGTGATCCCGATTACAGACACTGGATACTTGGCAAACACTGCCTTAGAGAAAATCACATGCAGTGATTCCCAGCAAGTCTGACTTGTGTAGGCATACCAAGCCTGAGGCTTTCAGAGATTCCCCATCGTGCACCTGGCTCTGACAGGTGACCCTGCAGCCCTTAGATCTCTGATTCAGCAGGGCTTCTCCTGCTGAGTGGGCCAGTTTCATAAATTAATGGCAGGAGGCATTTCTGAAGAGGCCAACACATGAAGAACAAGGGACAAAATTCAGTGTGCGAAGCCCTAGGAAACCTCTGTCCAGGGAAGTGGGTGCCTGGGGTAGCCGCGGTTCTCATGCTCTCGGGTGGATCAGCCCAGGATGACGGTGGTGGGCTCCGGGGTCAGAGCTCTTCTCATCCCTTCCCTGTGTTGTCTTTGCCTGCATCTTCAAGACAGCAGTGGTACCTGCCTCCGAGGGTTGCTGGAAGGATTAGGTGAGATAACATACCTAAAGCACTTAGCCCAGCACCTGGCACGTAACAGCCATCACTATTGTGTAATATCTATTAGGATGATGACTTCTTGTTGTTTAGTCGCTAAGTCGTGTCTGACTTTTTGTGACCCCATGGACTGTAGCCTACCAGGTCTCTCTGTCCAGGGGATTTTCCTAGGCAAGAATACTGGAGAGGGTTGCTATTTCCTTCTCTAGGAGATCTCCCCAACCCAGGGATCAAACCCGTGTCTCCTACATCGGTATCCTCACTGCTAAGCCATCGGGAAGTCCAGATGATGACGACTCTTGAAATAGAAAGAACCATGGCTGGTCCTCTGCATTTCCACTGCTGCAGGGCACATGGGTTTGATCCGTGGTCAGGGAACTCAGATCCCACGTGCACTGAGGCACAGTCAAAAAAGAAGAAAATAGAACCATGGGTGAAGCCGAGCCAGTGTTTTGCATCAAGAGCCTGAATCCGAAGCTGGACCCTGCAGAGAAAATGCACAAGGATGTGATCTCCTCCACACGGAACTTCCTCATCCACGCAGCCCCGCTGAGAGTCACTCCTTTTATCTTAGAGAAACCAGACGGCCTAAGAAGAGCAGGCATCACCTGTCGATGCATGATGTGAAACCCTGGTCATAGTTTCTATTCCTGTCTGCAAATGAATAGGCCCAGAAAGATGTCAGAGACTCTTTGAATGGACACAAAAATTCTCCTTATTAAGAACAAGTTTGGCTCAGGTAACTGACCTTTATAGCTGAAAGAAAAGACTATTTGGAAAGTATGAAAAGATTTTTTGAGATCTGAGTACACTGTCATGCATGTCGGAATGGCGATGTAATTGTAGATAATGTTTAAGTCCTTTTTGTAGCAAGTATTAATTGTAAGAGAATTACGCCTGTGAAAAAAATTATTTAATAAAGTTAAATAAATAAAAGAACCGTGGTTTGTGGTCGGTTGAATTTGGCCCCCATAAATGACCTAGGTCCTCACCCCTTCACATGGTTTTAAAAATTCTTTATTTATTTGGCTGCACTGGGTCTTAGCTGTGGCAGGTGAACTCTCAGTTGCAGCATATGAGACCTAGGTCAAACTTGAACTAGGGAGCTTAGAGTCTTAGCCACTGAACCGTCAGGGAAGTCCCTACAGGGTCCTGAGATGGGGAGATTCTCCTAGATTATGCAAGTGGGACTGAGCGATTAAAACTCACAGCAGATCTATCAGGACTCATCTTTTTCTCCCCTTGTCTTCACAAATGCCATGCTCTTTTCCTGCAGGTTGGGGTGAGGGGTTGGGGAAGGGGGGGGGGGGGGGGGGGGGGGGGGGGTGGGGGGGAATGGGAGGTGGGGTGGGAACCCCTCTCACATGACGATTTTATGACCTACTTCGGGGAAGAAGGGCAAAGAAAGGAGGAGGTCAGAGTGACTTCCCTACTGCCATTTTCAAACTCCCTCAGCTTAAAAGAATGAGAATGCCAGCGGGCCACATTTGAGGGCTGCACGTCCTGAACCGCATCATTTGCAACTTGCCTTTTCATTCAGAGACTTTCCTCAATCTGAGTGTGTTTTCACTGGAACTCTCCGCCCTCCGACTCTGCACGCCATCACCGAGCGATGTGATTCTTGTTTATTAACTGGTGCCGTAACCACCATCAATCACCAAGATGAGACTGGCCAGCTCTGTTTTTGAAATTTCTTTTCTATCTAACTGCTTGGAATTTTCTGCAGGGCCAGGCTCTGGACTGAGTGCTTTGAAAGGATTATCCCAGGAGCTGCCACCACAAACGCCCACAGGGCCAGGCAGGTAACGTGACAGGTGATGGGCCCAGGCATGTCAGAATGCGGGTGGGGGCCGGTGTAGCCTACAGAGCAGCCTCTCTTCCAGTCACTCCCTGCCGTGCGAGTGTGCAGGCCAGGGCACTTCCAAAAGCAGCTGGAAAATCAGACTTTTATGTGATGTCACCCCTGGAGCTTTCAGTGTTTGTAGCCAACGCTTCATTTTTAAAAACACAGCATATGACCAGTAACCGCAGGAAAGTGGGAAAAGATTGATGAACAGAAAAATCATGGAAAAGAAATAAGAGCAATTCTTAAACAGAAGAAAAGAAGATCCACTTCCTCACCAGAAGAGAAATGTAAAGTAAGACTGGGCGAGTTACCATTTGTCATGTCTTAGGAAAAGATTGAAAACATTTGATAAGACATCAAACTAGAAAACATGTAGCAGCTTGTCGTTCAGGTCTTGATGGTTGATGAGGATAAAAGCTGGGGTTAGGGACTTCCCTGGCCGTCCAGTGGTTAAGATTCCCCGCTTCTAATGCAGGGGGAAGGGGTTTGACCCCTGCTTGGGGAAATGAGATCCCACATGCCTGCCATGGAGTGTGGCAGAAAAAATAAAATCTGAGGTTGTATAATACTGTATGACTACTAGGATGGCCATAATAATGGTAAAAATGGAGAATAAGAGCTGGCGAGGACGTGGTGAAATTGGAACCCTCATACGTTGCTAGTGGGAATGTAAAATGGGGCAGATGCCATGGGAAACTGTCCAGTTGGTTATCAAAAAGTGAAACAGAATTAGCATAATCACATGTGCAATTCCTCTCCTAGATATATACCCATAAAGAACTGGAAACAGGAACTCAAGCAGAGACCTGTAGGTGAATGTTCATAGCAGCCTTATCCACAGTAGCCGAAGGGCAGGCACAAACCAAACATCTCTGATGAAGGCATAAATACATCCATGCAGAGGAATACTCTTCAGCCATCAAAAGGAATGAGGCTCAGATGTATGCTACCACGTGGATGAACCTTGGAAGCATTATGCAAAGTGAAGTAAGCCAGACACGAAAGGAAAAATACCATATGATTCCACTACTATGAAATATCTAGAACTGGCAATTCATAGAGAAAGTAAATTAGAGGTTAGCAGGGGCTGAAGGGAGGAAGAAATAGGAATTATTGCTTAATGGATACAGAGTTTCTGTTTGAAGTGGTGAAATATTTGGGAAATAGAGAAAGGAGATGTTTGCAAGATACTGTGAAGGCAACCAGTGCTGCAGCAGCATACACTTAAAAAGAACTAAATTGGCACATTTTCTGTTATATATTTTTTACCTCAGTTAAAAAAAAATAGCTGGAGTTTTATGAAACCATACTGACTTCGGATTTAACTGGGTAGAAACAAATCCTGCTCAGGGACTTTGGTGGTGGTCCAGTGGCTGAGACTCCACATTCCCAGCACAGGGAGCCCGGGGTTGATCCCTGATCAGGAAACTAGATCCTACATGCAGCAACTAAGAGTTTGCATGCCAAAACTAAATATCCCCCATGCTGCAAGAAGATCGGCAATCCTGCGTGCCACCACCAACACCCAATGCAGTCAAATAAATATTTTAAAGAGAAACAGGTCCTTCCCAGAACAAAAAGTGCCACCCTATACGACATGAGAAGATGCTCAGAACATATGTGATGGGAGGGGGCAGGGATCATGCCCACCAGGGTCGTAAATAAAACCTTTCTACGTGTTCAGAGCTGATCCCATGGACAGTTCCTGGGGAACGACCACATTGGTGGGCTGCCGTGATGGGTGCTCCCCCATCTCATCACTGATCCTGAATCGTTGGCTAGCTCCAAACTGGCTCCACCTCCACCCAAAAGCTTGGCAACTCTGAGCCAGTAACCCCGACTCTTCCCATTGGGCAAATAAAATCATACTTCCAATAGGAAAAAAGAATACACATTGGAACAGCCATCGTAAAGAAACAACAAATTCAAGCCCGTGGTGTCAGCACATTGGTGACATGAGTCAGTATAAGTCATCAGTTTCATAATCATTGTAATATCACACGATTGCCTTGTCTATCCATTAAGGTACAACATTTACAAGGATCTGATATTAGATTTGTGAAGGGTTTAAGTGATAGCATTTGGAAGGACTGTTTAATGGGTTAGGGAAATCTGATATAGAAGAATAACTGCTTAGTGATTTTATCAAAGAACAAAGATTAGTTAGTATTCCTATTCACACACCAGCCCCATGGCTGTTGGCAAAGCCAGCAGCGTGGAAAAATGATTGCTTGCATACATTGCTGAGCAACGGGTAATTCTGCAGTAACTAAGAAAATTTTATGCATGTACCATTTTATAAAGTATTGCATTTTTTATTGAGATAGAATTCACATAACAAAACAATTGATCATATTAAATTGTGTAACTCTGTGGTTTCTAGTATGTACACACCCATCACCCATTATCTGATTCGAGAACCTTAACATGTCCCTTTCTCTGCAATTCCCTCAGGGGTGTGTGTGTGTGTGCATGCTTCAGTCATGTCCGACTCTTTGCAACAGCATGGACTGTAGCACAGCAGGGGGTGCAGGTTCAATCCCTGGTCAGGGAACTAAGATCCTGCATGCTGCACAGAGAGGCCAATAAAAATAATAATATAATTCCATTGCATCGAAATATCACCTTATGTTAATCTATTCATTCATTAATGGACACTTGGGTTGTTTCTGTCTTTCGGCTGTTATGAATAATCTTGCTATGAACACCTGTGCACAGGTATTTGTGTGGACATATGTTTTCCTTTCGCTATGGTGTACACCTCAGAGTGGAACTGAGAGTTATATGAGAACTCTATGTTCAACTTTTTGAGGACCTTTTCCAGACTGGTGTAGTTCAAAGCAGCCACACCATTTTACATTTTCACCAGCAGCAGTGTATGAGGGTTCCAATTTACCCACGCACTCAGCAACACTAACCATTGTTCCTTTTTAAAATTACAACCAAGGGACTTCCCTGGCAGTCCAGAAGTTAAGACTTCAAGCTTCTACTGCAGGGGGTGCCACAGGTTCCATTCCCACCACATGGCACAGCCAAAAAATAAAAATAAATTTAAAAAATTTTTAAGTAAAATCACAACCATGCACATCTTGTGACTGAGTCACTTTTAGAAATATATACTATGATGATACACATTGTATATGGCAGCACTATTAGAAATACTCTTTTTTTTTTTCTATCAGTAAA
The DNA here is from genome assembly GCA_006408675.1 of Madoqua kirkii. Classification (NCBI taxonomy): domain Eukaryota; kingdom Metazoa; phylum Chordata; class Mammalia; order Artiodactyla; family Bovidae; genus Madoqua; species Madoqua kirkii. The sequence goes on along the minus strand of SJYC01066236.1, from coordinate 26,703 downwards.
GGGCAAGAGAAAAGCATCAGGTACCTTCACACAAAAATAAATAAATAGATAAGGGTGGGAATTCTCCAGTGGTCCAGTAGTTAGGACTCTGACTTTCACTGCCAAGGGCACAGGCCCCATCTTTGGCTGGGGAATCAAGCTCCCAGAAGCCAAATGGCCAATTAAAAAACAAATTTAAAAAGGAAATTCTCTATGTAATGATATGGAAAGATAATTAAAAATATACTAAATGAGAGGAGGTGGGGAGAAGGGATACATTGGGAGTTTGGGACTAGCAGACGCAAACGGTATATAGAATGGATAGATAACAAGGTCCTATTTTGATAGCACAGGGAACTATATTCAAAATCCTATAATAAACCATATTAGAAAAGAATTGTTAAAATATATATGATAAAAGCAAAGTGCCAAACAGGGAGCAGATGGTATGTTATTGTTCATTTGACGAGAGTGTGTGTGAGTGTGTGTTTGTGTGTGTGTGTGTATGCAATTACTTGTCCATGTATAGAAAAATCTCTGCAAGAACATATCTGAAGGGACTTCCCTTGTGGTCCACTGGTTAAGAATTCACTTTCCATTGCAAGGGGTGCAAGTTCAATCCCTGGTCAGGGAGCTAACATCCCACATACCTTGGGGCCAAAAAAAACAAAAGCAATGTTGTAATAAATTCAATAGACTTAAAAAGAACATATCTGAATCAAGTGGATAACTGGGATGGCTGAAGGGAATGGCAGAAGAGATTAGCACTGGAAACATTTCATACTTCTAAATTTTTATACCATGTAAATACATTATCCTATTCAAAATAAATTACCCTATGGGACAATTTTCCTATTCAATGAGAACACTTTAAAATACTGAAAACTAAACAAAACATATGTAGGCCTGATAGAAAATGGAGGCAATCTAGAGGTAGGTTCGGGGGAGGGAAGAGAGGCTCAAGAGGAAGGGGATTTATGTATAATTATGGCATATTATGGCATATACATATAATAGATTATGTATAATATATTTGCATTATATATGGCAGACACCATCACAACATTGTAAAGCAATTTCCCTCCAATTAAAAAATAATTTTTTTTTTAAAGTAAAGAAAATGGAAACAAGACTTCCCTGATGGCCCAGTGGCTAATACTCTGCACTTTCACTACAAGAGGCACAGGTTCGATCCCTGGTTGGAGACCTAAGATTCTGCTGCATGACACAGCCCAAAAAATAAAAAAGAAAGAAACTGGAATTTGACCCTCACACCACAAGGAAACTGACAGCACAGTGAGACAACAGAGTGAGCTGCCTTGGGTCACTCAGTAATCACTGTTGTCACCAGGAAATGAAGTCTGACCCAAAGCCCACCCTTTAGCACCTTAGAGGATATGATACACTCCCACGTGCTCAAAGTAATAGAACATAAAAGGAAATCGGCTGACAATGCATAGGGATGGGAAAGGAGACTGGATTTGTTTCATTTTGCTGCTGTAACAAATTACCATAAACTCAATGGCTTAACACAGCAAAAGTTATCCTTTTACAGTTCTAGAGGTTAGAAGTCCAAAATCAGGTAGGTTGATAGTAAAGGGAGCTCAGGGCTGTTTGCTTTAGAAGATTCTGAGTGGGAGACTATGTCCTTGCCTTTTTCAGCTTCCATTGGCTTGTGGCCCCTTTCTCCACCTTCAAAGCCCATCACTAGCATCTCTGCTTCTATTATTGCCTTCCCTCTGATGGACTCCTCCTGTCTCCTTTCTATCAGGAATACTGAGATTGTATTCAGGCTGGTCTCAGCATCCTAAGATCCTTAACTCAACCACATCCACACAATATTTTTTGCTGTGTTAGGCAACATTCATTTTGCCAACAAAAGTCAGTCTAGTCAAAGCTATGGTTTTTCCAGTGGTCATGAACAGATGTTGAGAATTGGACCATAAAGGAGGCTGAGCACTGAAAAATTGATGATTCTGAATTATGGTACTGGAGAAGACTCTTCAGAGTTCCCTAGAGAGCAAGGAGATCAAGCCAGTAAGTCCTAAAGGAAATCAACCCTGAATATTGATTGTAAGTGTTACTGAAAGGTATGCGTGGGCCAATACTCTGGCCACCTGATGCGAAGAGTCGACTCATTGGAAAAGACCCCAATGCTGGGAAAGCATGAAGGCAAAAGGAGAAGGGGGTGACAGAGGGTGAGATGGTTAGATAGCATCACCAACTCAATGAGCATGAATTTGAGGATTCATGCTAGGAGATAGTGAGGGACAGGGAAGCCTGGCGTGTTGCAGTTCATGAGATCACAGAGTCGGACACGACTTAGCAACTGAACAACAGAAAGGCAACATTCACAGATTCTGAGAATTAGGGCACAGATATCTTGGTACAGGGGTGGGGGGGGCGTGGGGGGACTTTCTTCAGCCTAGTGTAACTGTGTAACTCAGATTGCCTCTTGACTCCATGATCTTTTAACAAAGATCACACATCTGGTCTCAGGACTTAATGAAGCCTATGGTTTTGATGTCTCTTTGCAGAAAGATTCAGTGAGAGACAAGTGATGGTGTGGATAGTTTTTATGGGCTGGGTAACTTCATAGGCTAATGAATGGGAGGATTATTCCAACTATTTGGGGGAGTTCAGCTCAGTTGCTCAGTCATGTCCAACTCTTTGTGACCCCCTGGTGTAGCACACCAGGCTTTCCTGTCCATCACCAACTCCCGGAGTGTGCTCAAACTCACGTCCATCAAGTCGGTGATGCCATCCAACCATCTCATCCTCTGTCATCCCCTTCTCCTCCTGCCTCGTCTTTCCCAGCATCAGGGTCTTTTCAAATGAGTCAGTTCTTCCTATCAGGTGGCCAAAAGTATTAGAGTTTCAACTTCAGCATCATTCCTTCCAATGAATATTCAAGACTGATTTCCTTTATGATTGACTTGACAGGTTTGATCTCCTGTTAGTCCAAGGTACTCTCAAGAGTCTTCTCCAACACCACAGTTCAAAAGCACAGTTTGGTGCTCAGCTTTCTTTATAGTCCAACTCTCACAGTGAACTAAAATGGACTGGAATGGGCGAATTTAATTCAGATGACCATTATATCTACTATTGTGGGCAAGAATCCCTTAGAAGAAAATCTCAAAAATTACAGGATGATCTGTGTTCATTTCCAAGGCAAACCATTCAATGTCACAGTAATCCAAGTCTATGCCCCAACCAGCAATGCTGGAGAAGCTGAAATTGAACAGTTCCATGAAGACCTACAAGACCTTCTAGAACTAACACCCAAAAAAGATGTCCTTTTCACCACAGGAGACTGGAATGCAAAAGTAGGAAGTCAAGAAATTTGGGGGAAGAAGGTGGAGATTTCCAGGGATTAGGCCACTGGCCACTTTTTGGTCTTTGATGCTCAGCCTTGGAACTGTCAAGGCACCGGTGGGTGTGTCACTTAGCATATGCAAACGTGTTACAAATGAGCATATATTGAGGCTCAAGGTCTAGTGGAAATCAACCTGCCCACCATCTTGGACCTATTTGGTTCTAATCAGCTCATGTCGTATCCTTGGGCTCTGTCATTCTCTTAAAGGTTGTGCCCCGTCTCTTTCCCTCAGGTTTCAAGGCCACAGACACCACCACTTGTGAGAAATTCCAAATTGCACACATTTCTGGTAAGACAAACAAGGCAGAGGCTTGGGGACATGAACAGAGTAAAGAGGTCAGTGCACTCAAGAATGGAATGCAGGAAAGAGGGAGGCCGGCAGGACCCGGGCTGCAGTGCGTGGGCAGGAATGAGAAAGCGCAGCCAAGGCAGGCTCCGTGACAGTTTCTCCAAGCTTCCTGCATCCTGTGCTCCCTCCCACCTTCCCCAGGGCACAAGCCACCCCACGTTCATGGCCAGGAAAATAACTGAAGGGCGGTTCCGAAAAGAGATCCAGCTCTCTGCCAGCCTGAGGCGGTCACTAGGCTAGGTGGTGGCTTCTGGAAAAAGCCCGTCCTGTTCTGGCACTTGCGGGGGAGGGGAGGGCAGCTGGAAGTGGGACTCCTGGTCTCTTACCACCCACGGGGGAGGCCAGCCCGGCGGCAAGTCCCACACCCAGACACAAAGCCCGCATTCATGCCGTGGCCTGGCAGCAAAACAGTCAACATTTCTAACAGAAAGCACAGCCCATCACCTACAGACAGCAGCCTTGTGCCTGCGCTGAGAACGGCAAGAAACAAGCTACATCATCAGCCAGGAAAAGAAAACCAGCCCCGAGCAAGACAGAGCCCGAGGAAATCAATCCAAGCCCCAGCCATGCTGCGCAAACCGACCCTGGTTCTTGTTGCTTTAGTCTCTTTTTTCGCTTTTCCTGTTGACTTTTTTGAGAAGTTCTGGACAGTTATCTTCTGGCAGGGGCCAGTTTTGTTCAATACTGATTGCTTTCACATTATTAAATGTCGACTTAGGGCTTCCCTGGTGACTCGGGGCTGCCACCGCAGGAGACACGGGTTCGATCGCCAGGCCAGGAAGATCCCACAGGCCACAGAGCAACTAAGCCCGTGTGCCACAACTACTGAGCCTGTGCTCTAGAGCCCAGGAGCCACGACTAGCGAAGCCTGTGCGCCCTAGAGCTGGGTGCTCTGCAACAAGAGCAGCCACGGCAACCAGAAGCCCACGCACCAGCCTAGAGGGCAGCCGCCCCTCGCCGCAGCTGGAGACAAGCCCACGCAGTGAGGAGGGCCCTGCAGAGCCAAAAAGAAATACACAACATGATTTTAAAAAATAAATCGAGATTAAAATTGTTTTAACCAGCATTCTGCTTAGGCAATATTGTGCACTTCCTATAGTGTCACATCAAGAGACCTTTGAGGTCATGCTGTCCCACTACTGAGGACATCATTTGATCATTTGGTTAAGACTCTGTCTGCCAACACCCACCATCCCTCACTTGGTAGGTATATTTTTCCCCCTCTCTAATGAATAAGTCATCTGATGGCTAAGAATTCTGGGCTATTCTCCAACAGCATTTTACCAATGGTTTTAACACCCTCTGATAATCCAATTATTTTTGGGGGGATACCCTGTGTTTTTTTTCCATTTTAACTGTAATAAGCCAGCATTATCTGTTGAAATCAATTGTTTAGTGCCTGTAAATCTACATAACCTGAAGTCTGCAAAGCAGTTGCTTAATAATGGTATCAATTAAAAAAAGAAAAACACCTAAAAACCATTGCTACAGTCTCTTACCCGCAAACTTTCTTCATAAATTAAGCCCCAAACTCTTCAAGCAATAAGACCTGACAGAATCGTCTCACATATTTATAACTGTTCCACTAAGAGTGTGCTTCTCTCTACACATGCTCTGAGGTAGAATTATCACATGATCATGGACAGCTATCCTGACCCTTCTGGGAATGCTGCAGAATGCTATATATGCCTTACATACATTCTGAAAGTGAAAGTCACTCAATCGCATCCAACTCTTTGGGACTCCATGGACTATACAGTCCATGGAATTCTCCAGGCCAGAATACTGGAGTGGGTAGCCTTTCCCTTCTCCAGGGGATCTTCCCAACCCACTAACTTCTAAAAAAAAAAAAAAAAATCCAGAATCCATACTATCTAGTCCTAGATCTTTCAGATAAGGGACTGTGTGTGGACCTATACTAAAAACATTATTAATAATACAACAATCTTACAACCTGTATCAGAAAATGCTTTGAAAAGTGGATGGTACAAATAATGAGAGGTAGCATTTACTGTGGAGAAGGCAATGGCCCCCCACTCCAGTTCTCTTTCCTGGAAAATCCCATGGACGGAGGAGCCTGGTGGGCTGCAGTTCATAGGGTCGCTAAGAGTCAGACACGACTGAGTGACTTCACTTTCACTTTCATGCATTGGAGAAGGAAATGGCAACCCACTCCAGTGTTCTTGCCTGGAGAATCCCAGGGACAGGGGAGCCTGGTGGGCTGCTGTCTATGGGGTTGCACAGAGTCGACACGACTGAAACAACTTAGCAGCAGCAGCAGCAGCAGCGTTTACTGGGTGGTATTTTTGTTGTTCAGTCTCTAAGTTGAATCTGACTCTTTGCAACCCCGTGGACTGTAGCACACCAGGCTCTCCTGAGTTTGCTCAGACTCATGTCCTTTGAGTTGATGATGCCATCCAACCATTTCATCCTGTGTCATCCCTTTCTCCTCCCACCTTCAATCTTCCCCAGCATCAGTGAGTTGGCTCTTCACTTCAGCTGGCCAAATATTGGAGCTTTAGCTTCAGCATCAGTCCTTCCAATGAATATTCTTGGTTGATTTCCTTTAGGATTGACTGGTTTGATCTCCCTCCAAGGGACTCTCAAGAGTCTTCTCCAGCACCACAGTTCCAAAGCATCAGTTCTTTGGCACTCAGCCTTCTTTACGGTCCAAATCTCACATCTGTACATGACTACTGGAAAAACCATAGCTTTGACTATGTGGATCTTTGTTGCCAAAGTGATGTCTGATTTTTAATATGTTCTCTAGATTTCTCATAGCTACTTTTTCCTTTTGAGGAGCAAGTGTCTTTTAATTTCATGGCTGCTACGGACGCAGATCTCATACTCCTCATGGCAGCGCTGTGGTGCGTTTCCCAGGCTTCCAGCGGAGGGGACCTGGGGAGAGGAGGCTTAAACCCCTTTTTGTGTGACCCCCAAGCAAGTGACTTACACCTCATGCAAAGCCTGCCCATCTCTGAGCCTCAGTTTCTCAGGAGAGGAGGCCGCTGTAGAGAACCTCATATAAAGCATTTAGCCTGGTTGGTAGAGACAGAGGAAAGGGACAAAGTGGGTGATTAAACACTTCATCCCACTCTGTGTATGTGTGAGCTTAGACTCTCAGTCATGTCTGACTCTTTGTGACCCCATGAACTGTAGCCTGCGAGGCTCCTTTGTCCATGGGGATTCTCCAGGCAAGAACACTGGAGCGGATTGCCATGCCCTCCTCCAGGGGATCTTCCCAACCCAGGTCTCCCGCATTGCAGGCAGATTCTTTACCATCTGAGTCACAAGGGGAGCCCTTCATCCCACTGGGGGATTGTAAGTAGAGAAGAAAAGTATGGAAGACCCCTGTAAGTCAGCAATCATTCAAGAAAGCAGGTTTGAGACTTCCTTGGTGGTCGAGAGGCCCATCGGATTGCACAGGACTACACAGGCATCCCCATGAAGGGGGCACAGGTTCCATCCCTGATCGGGGGACTAAGATCTCACATACCAAAACTAAGACCCAGTGGGGCCAAATAAATATTAAAAAAAAGAAGAAGAAAGCAGGTTTGCTTAAGCACAAAGCCAAGCAGACTTGCTTAGCAACAAAACCACGCAAGAGAAGCCTGAGACATGCCCCCAAACGGTAAAAATGATGGTGAAATGAGACCCACATCCTGTCCAGTGAGCTCAGTAAGTTAATAATACCTAGGAAATGCTCCTCTGGACACACCAAAAATAAAAATATAAGGAAAGGGTGACATTATACTGAAACCTGAGATGATTTACTACTCTTAGCATAAGTTACCGCCTCTTTGCTCATTTCCACTGTGCCAGAAAAGGGCTGGCTTGACCAGGTAGGGACATGAAAACTCCACCTGACATGAAGGAGGAGCTGATGATGGGAGCCTGACATCTACACAAGAATGAGGAAAAAGGTGGTTTTCTCCCCCTCCCCACTTTTTGTTTGATTATAAAACTGCAGCTCACTAAATTCTCAGGGTGCAGCACTCAAGCCTCCTATACTAATAAACTCTCTCCTTACCTGTCACGCTGCCTCTCATTGAATTCTTTCTGCCCCCAAACAGAAGCACCTACACTGTACTAAGCACAGAGACACATTCTATCAGCCCCATAGTGCCTGTGATGACTGAGCGCTGGGGTAACTGGGATTCCTGATGATTTCCTAGTAGCCTCCCAGGTGGCGCTAGTGGTAAAGAACCCGCCTGCCAGTGCAGCAGACGTGAGACGCAGCTCAATTCCTGGGTCAGAAAGATCCCCTGGAGGAGGGCATGGTGACGCACTGCGGTATTCCTGCCTGGAGAATCCTATGGATAGAGGAGCCTGGTGGGCTACAGTCCATGGTGTCAGACACGACTGAAGCAACTTAGCATGCATGCATGGCAGGCCTGGCGTTCAGAAGGCTGCCTCTAGGATGTGTAGGGTCAGTCCTTGAGTGCACACCATCTAGGGCAATCAGGAAGGAAAAAAACAAAACAAAACAAAAAAAAACTGTGAAGGGCAATGGCAGAGGTCAAGAGAGAAACGGGTCTTGGTCCCATCCTTACTGTGAACCTCTTGCCTGCAATTTAGGGGAGGGCAGGTTTCTAACATGGCATCACCCAGGTTGTCACCCCAGGAGTTTGTGTGGCAGAGATGTTCAACTTAAGAACAAGCCTGAACTTCTGAGACACTACCCTGGGGACACAACATAAATTCCAGAGAATTCCTGCAGACAGAAGCTTCAGTCCAAGTGTTTTTCACCAGGCCCAGAGTTGGAGTCACAGCTCAGCCATTTACTAGGAGTAAACAGATGGTGAGAGAGACGTGAATGCTGGAGGCAGCTGGAGGCAGGTGGCTGTGAGGCAGGAGATAGATGGACCCAGTCTGAACAGCCAGAGTTTGTCCCCTGTGGGCAGGTCCTCGAAGATGAGAAGCCGGAGAAGCGTTGGGCTCTGCCCAGATAAGAAATAAAAGACCCCATGTTCCTCATTCTTGATATCAAGGAGACATTCTCAACTACACATGCGCAGAAAGGCTCCTTGGAGGTCAAAAGGCAGGGGGCGTCACCTCATGGTAAGTGATGTCAACCTACTGTAGGCCTCTTTGATGGAATCCATCTTGGCTAAGACAAGCTGAGGCACAGATGGGAGTGTTAGTTGTTCGGTCCTGTCTGACTCCTTGGGGTCCCATGGACTGTAAGCTGCCAGGCTCCTCTGTCCATGGACTTCTCCAGGCAAGAATACTGCAGTGGGTTGCCATATTCTTCTCCAGGGGATCTTCCCCAGTGAGGGATCGAACCCAGGTCTCCTGTATTGCAGGCAGATTCTTTACCACTGAGCCACCAGGCAAGCCCCTGCAGAGGGGAAATAAACCAAATACAGACTCAGAACCAGGCCAACCAAGATTCGCCAAAGGAAACCCGGAAGAAATGCCCCCACCTGGCCCTCCAGTGTGTCTATCCCCTTTTCTTCCAAAAAATACTTTCCGTCTCTATGTGGAAACTCATTTCTATACAGTTGATGGGCCAAAGCCTTGTCACTGGCCACTGTCCCTGGTGGTCTAGTGGATAGGATTCAGCGCTTTCACTGCCGCCGCTAGACCTCAATCTCTAGCCAGAACCTGCTTCAAGCCATTCAAGATCAGCTGGAATAAGAAGGAAAGAGGGGAATTTGGGGAGTGGGGGCAGACGGGACAATTCCCACCGTGGGAGGCTCGGGAAGGGGAGGGGAGGCAGAACTCTCCCATTGGAGATGCCTGCGGTGAATGTCCTCCCCCTACCACGCCATCCCGCCTCCACCGACCCACCCCAGTCTTCGATCGCGAGGCGCCTGGGCAGCAGGTAACCACGTGGAGAAAGAATAGACTTTCCAAAGGAGCGATGAGCAGGCCCCCAAATCCGCGAGCGCAGGGATTGGGTCTCCTACCCGCCAAGCTCGCTGCAGCTGAGCCCTCCCCCGCCGCCTGCAGCTCCCAGACCCCGCCCTTCCCTCGCTCCGGCTCCGCGCAGCCGCCCTCCTGCCTGCCGGACTTCACAGTCTCCAGCCCCCGGCTCCAGACTTCAGCCGCCGCCACCAACCCCCCACCCTCCTAGAGGACTCCCTGGGCGGAGCCGATCGCGAGGAGCAACCCCCCAGACTGCCTCTCAGAGCAGGGTGGGGAAGGGGATCGTAGTCCGCCGCCGCCACCTCCGAGCAGGCCTCCAGGTGAGCGCCGGGACAGGTAGGGACCGAGGTCGGGACCGGTGTCCGTCCACACTCGCAGCTGGGGCGCCCCGGGTAGGATTTCCGTCCCAGGCCCGGCCCGGAGTGGCGTGTTCCTGGAATCCTGCGCCCCATCACCCCTTCCCCGGCTTCTGCCCCTTTAAGTCCAGAGTTACACGAACGCACGTTTGAAAGCCCCAGATCGTAGGCAAAGAGCCTGGCTAAAAACCGGTCCTCTAAAGCCCTCGCCTCTCCGCCCGCCTGCTGGTCTGAGAAGGCCACTATTAAACACCACCCCCACCCACCACGTACTCGACCAACACGTGTTCAACAGCAGCTGGTGAAGGGCGGACCACTTTTTACCAATTCTGTTTTTTGTGTCCCCTGGCCGGCAGGAAAATCCACGAATCGGAAGATCTTAGAGCACGTTTGTTGCTTTAGCAACTTGGGCACAGTTTGTTTTTAGCTGCTGCCGCTCTACCCAATTTAAACTTTGTTCTAAGTTAACTTTTGCAGCGACCGGTCATATTTCTTAACGTTCCCTGTCTTGATCTTTCAACTTTAGATGGCAGCTGTTTACCGCTATTTTGAAAGACTATAGTATTACCAATCTACTTTTAAAATAGACAATAACATATTTTTTAGTGTCCCAGTAACACAAGAACAAAAGACAAAGGTTTGCATGCAATATCAATCCTTTAAACAAGCGCATTCTCCTCCGCAGCCAGTTTTTAAATTTTGTAATCAAATTACTTTTCAGCAATGGTAGGAGTTAACTTGTGATCCGTGGTGTGTCGTTTTAAACCTTTTTCGCTCTTTATTCCTCTGGTAATTCCTTCCAAATCTTTAAAGCAAATTCTTCCATTGTTATTTGTTAGTTTATCAACTTTTACACAATGTCTGTAATCTTTTGCTAAAAATAGATGGGACAGAAGCTTATCATCTCCAGAATTTCTCTCCCTGTATAATCACAACATTCCTTTTAGCTTCTCTAAAGAAATATTTTTTTGTAAACTTGTGTTTCTTTTTCTTTAAGCATATCATATATATATTTGTATATTCTATATACATATATAGAATCTGTTGATTCTCCTTTTAATAAAGTTTTCATATTTATTTAAATGCTAATTTTTCAATCCAATCAAGATATACATATGGTTCACAAATCAAATATAAATGAGACTGCCTTATTTTTTCCCTATGATAAAAGTAATATAATCCGTTTAACGAAAATGGAAAAGGCCGGGGCAGTGTTTTTTGTTTTTGTTTTGTTTTGGTCATACTAGCTCCCAGACCAGGTATCCAAAAAAAAAAACCCGGCCCTTGGCAGTGAGATTTTGGAGTCCTAACCACTGGACTGCTAGGTGATTCCCAGGGGCAGTCTTTTAGATGAAAAGAGATTAGAGAGAAGTGAGCACCCCCAGCAGTGTGTGAGTCCCATCTTTGTTTGGAAGATACAATTCCAGAAAACCTTGGAACAATGAGAAAAAGTGTTCATAGACTGAATATTAGATAGTAGACTGAATTTCTCCTAGTGGGTTGAGAGATAATAGACCTATAGAGGGTTCTTATTCTTTCTTAGGAGATGCATATTCAGGTATTTAATAGTTCATCAAAAGAGAGAGAGAAAGCAAATATGGCAAAATATGGAACAGAGATATCCATTTTAACTATATTTTCAGCTTTTCTGTGTGGTGACATTTTTATGGTGAAATCTAGGGGAGATAACGGAGAAGGCAATGGCGCCCCACTCCAGTACTCCTGCCTGGAAAATCCCATGGACAGAGGAGCCTGGTGGGCTGCAGTCCATGAGGTTGCTAAGAGTCGGACACGACTGAGCGACTTCACTTTCACTTTTCATTTTCACGCATTGGAGAGGGAAACGGCAACCCATTCCGGTGTTCTTGCCTGGAGTGTCCCAGGGACGGGGCAGCCTGGTGGGCTGCCGTCTATGGGGTCGCACAGAGTCGGACACGACTGAAGGACTAAAGACGATTTATCAGCAGAAACTAACTCAACATTGTAAAGCATCTATACTCCTATAAAAATAAATAAATAAAATGCATTGAGACAGAAAAATAAACAAATATTAAAAATAAAGAAAGTAAGATAAAAGTTTAGAAACTCAGAGAGCACAGTGACACAACCCTGGAGTCCTCCACCCCAGTCTGCCCTTTGCTTGTTGGGTGACCTCGGGTTGATTGCTTCCCTCCTCCAAGCCTCAGTTTCCCCAGCTGAAAAATAGCACCAGCCTCACGGAGTTGTTGGTGAGACTTCTGTGAGATCTTGGAAAGCACTTTCCATGTGCTGGAGGATTTAGTGTTCAGTTAACAGTAGCTGTTAGTATTTTGCGAAGGGTTTTTCTTAACAACCGTGGTCAGCTCACCTGTGAATAATTATGCATAACATCATAACTGCTCTTGGGGCTCAATAATTGTAGCGCACAGGCTTAGCTGCCCCTGAAGCAAATGGGATGTTAGTTTTCTGACCAGGGATGAACCTGCGTCCCCTGCACTGAGCCACTAGGGCCGTCCATCTTTTGCCTTTTTTAAATTCACCAGATGGCTCTGATCTTGCCATTGGTGCAGTTTTGTGTCCTGCTGTATTTTGTTTCTTCCTAGGCACGAATCCCCTGAACCTACATTCCTCCAGGCATGGTTTCAGTGACTGCATGATTCTGACATAAGGAGGTACAGCCTCAGACTCTAGTTGCGTAACTGGCCTTGACTGCTAATCATTGTCACAGCAGTCAAATGGCAGCTAACACTTGTTGAAGACCTGCCTTGATCTTGTTTAATTTCCCCATCACCATGGGAAGTGAGAGTTACTACAAGTCCACAGCGTGCTAGCCAAAACTTTTGCTATTCAGTGCATTTGGGAACTGAATATGAGGCAAGTCACAAAGAACGATCCTGTGTATTACATATGATCCTTATTGGGGTAGACTTCCCTGATGGTCCAGTGGTTGGGAATCTGCTTGCTAATGCAAGAGACACAGGTTAGATCCTGGTCCGGGAGGATTCCACATGCGAAGGAGCAACTAACCCTGTGCATCACAGCTACTGAAACCACACTCTAGAGCCCACAAGCCACAGCTACTGGAAACCCACGCCTAGACAAGACAAGGCACAGAGCTCCACGACAAGAGCAACTCCCACAATAAAAAGCCCACCCAACGGAAACCAGAGAGCAGCCCCTGCTCTCCGCAGAGAATCGTGCGTGCTGCAACGAAGCCGTAGGGCAGCCAAAAATAAATAATTACTTACAATTTTTCCCCCCCAAAAATCCCTAGCAGAACTGGGGAGTAATCAAACGCATGGATAATTCTTCAGTGAAATGCAGGTTCATATCATAAATAAAACCTTCCATCAGTTCCAGGCTGGTCTGCCACCAAGTGGGTCTGTGAAAGACTCGGTTTTCAGAGCTTTCGCATTTAGGGATTGTAGAGTGTGGTAGTGGTTTAGTCACCTAGTCGTGTCCAACTTTTCGACCCCATGGTCTCTAACCCACCAGGCTCCTCTGTCCATGGGGTTTCCCAGGCAAGAATACAGGAGTGACTTGCCGTTTCCTCCTCCAGGGGATCTTCCCAATCTAGGGATCAAACCCAGGTCTCCTGCATTGCAGGCAGATTCTTTACTGACTGAGCCACCAGGGAAGCCTGGAGAGGACATGTGGACGTTCACATCCCATTTTCCAGAGGAGAAATCTGCGTTGAGAGAGAGGGAAACCCATCTGCCCAAGTTCATGAAAAAGTTTGAGTCTGGGCTGAGGCTAACCTGGGGCTGGCTGAGTATGCAACTGACAAAGTTTCACCTCTCCCCAGTGCCACTCCTCTGCAGGCTGTCACCAGCAGTTCCCGAAACCAGTGTCCCTGGCTGGCCCTGTGATGCCCCAGAAATGTCAGTGCTGCCTCCAGGGAATGAGATGATGCACATAAAGAATTTCCCAGGGTGCCTCACACCAAGAAAGCATCTGTACTAAGATGCAATTCGACTGTTCCCTTCTTTGACTTAAATAATTATGGTGTTCATTGATAGCATTAATAATTTTTTAAATTGTAAAATATAACAGTCAGAAAAGTACATGAAATATATAACAAAGTATATAACCAGCACCCAGGCCAATAAGGAGAACATTGCCATCTCCTTCCCCACAGAGGGAACCAGCACCCTGACTTTTATAATGCTCGTTTCCCTGGTTGGTTATTTTGTTTTGTGTTGTGTGTGTGTCTTTTTTTTTTTTTAATATTTAGTAATTGTTTATTCGGCTGCACTGGGTCTTAGTTGTGGCACACAGGATCTTCAGTCTTTGCTGTGGCATGTGAAATCTAGTTCCCCAAGTGGGGATTGAACCCAAGCCCCCTGGTGGCTTAGGCTATGCAGGAGATCTAGATTCAATCTCCGGGTCAGGAAGGTCTCCTGGAGAAAGGAATGGCTACCCATTCCAGTATTCTTGTCTGGAGAATCCCATGGACGGGGAACCTGGCAGGCTATGGTCCATGGGGGTCGCAGAGAGTCAGACATGACTGAGTGGCTAACACTTCCCCCTATACTAGGAGCATGGAGTCTTAGCCACATCACCAGGGAAGTTTCTGCTTGTTTTATATATATGTATATACAGGCGGGAGGAGAAGGGGACGACAGAGGATGAGATGGTTGGATGGCATCACCGACACAATGGACATTATTTTGGGCAAGCGCCAGTGATGGTGGTGGACAGGGAAGCCTGGTGTGCTGCAGTCCATGGGGTCACAAAGAGTCAGACACAATTGAGCAACTGAACTGATATATGTGTGTACATATATATGTATATATATATGATTTTAGTACCTGTATGTACATTTGTAAATAGCATTTATTAGTTTAGCCCCTTTGTAAACTTTCTAAAAATTACTGGTGTGAGAATATAACTTATCATCCAATTTTCAAATCAGGTAATTTTGAAGGTGATAGGGGTCACTGGTATTTACCCTAATTACCCTGGGTCACTGGGTGTAAATCAGGACTGCCCCAGGCCACCCCAGCCATCTGGTTGTCCTGGGACTCACACTCTGGATGACTTGTGCCTCTGGTAAATTTCACCCTGAATTATGCTTTTGAGGTCCATTTGTGCTGCTGTGTTTACTTATTGTTATTGCTACTTAGTCTTCCATTCTATGACTGCCTTATTTCCTTTATACACCCTATGTGGGTACCTGGATCACCAAATTGGAGCTATTAGGGTCAGTGCTGTCGTGAATATTCTAGTATATGTTTCCTGGCTTTAGGGTCAAATTGCCAGCTTGTTGGAAAGGCACTTTTCTAACTTCAGTAAAAAAAAAAAAATCCCCAACTAGTTTCCAAAGTGGTTGCACCAATTTTTACTCTCATCTGGTGTGTATGGGAGTTCTCACTGATTGTAAGTAAATTATGGTAACGTTGTATTATTGGTTGGTTGATTGGTTGTTTTTTTTTTTTATAAAAGCATATTCTTTAATACACATGATATCCGTGACGTTTAAACTAGAATATACCAAACTCCAATGTAACGTTGCCTCTCATCTCACCCATGCTGTGGTTCAGAAGGCAGTTGGATAACTGAGAAGATAATGACAGTGAAAATGACAGAGAAATAATTGAGAAATTCAAAATCGTCTATTACTCTCAGCTATGAAAGATGGTATTTAGCTCAATGTGTATTCACTCCACTAATTTTTAACACTTGTACTTTTCTAAGATCATTTCTTATTTACCTTTGAGACTTTACATTTTATGCCTCACTTGTATTTTTTTATCCTGGCAGCTTTTGATTCCCGTGATACTAAGTGAGTGAGAGGAGTGTCTTGGCTTCCCCTCCCCCACCTTTCCTTTCCCACTTTGTCAGTAATGCATTTGCTTTCACACCATCAAGGCTGATTACATCTATAGTCTGTTCTGTTACCCTATTTAAGTCTTACACGCTGTAACTGTAAAGTGTGCAGGGTTTTGTTTTTTTTTTTTTGACAGCTTTATTGAAGTAATTTACATACCATAAAATCCAGCCCTGTTGAGTGTACGATTCAGTGAGTTTTCCGAGTTTGGCAGCCAGTACTACAGTTTTAGAGCATTTCTATCACCTCCAGAATATCCGTTGTGCCTAGCTGTGGTCACTCCTTGTTCCCAAACCCAGTCACAGCAACTCCTCATCTTTCCCTATATTTAGATAGGTCTTTTCTGGACATTTCGTATAGATCCATCATACAATATGTAGCCTTTTGTATCCAGCACTTTCACTTAGCATGCTGTCTTCGGTTCATTCTCACTGTATCTTGTACCATTACTCCACTCCTTTCATTGTTTTGTTTTGTTTTGACTTGTGGCTGCCCTGGGTCTTCCTTGCTGTGCGTGGTCTTTCTCTAGTTGCCATTAAGCAGGGGCTCTAGGGTGCTGGGGTTTCAGTGGTTGCAGCAGGAGGTCTCAGTAGTTGACCCACGGTTTGTGGAATCTTCCTGGACTAGGGATCAAACCAGTGTCCCCTGCAGGCGGGTTCTTTTTTTTTTTTTTTTTTGCAGGCAGATTCTTAAACTGGAGAAGGCAGTGGCACCTCACCTCCAGTACTCTTGCCTGGAAAATCCCATGGATGGAGGAGCCTGGTGGGCTGCAGTCCATGGGGTCACTAAGGGTCGGACATGACTGAGTGACTTCACTTTCACTTTTCACTTTCATACACTGGAGAAGGAAACGGCAACCCACTCCGTTGTTCTTGCCTGGAGAATCCCAGGGACAAGGGATCCTGATGGGCTGCCATCTATGAGGTCACATAGAGTCGGACACAACTGAAGTGACTTAGCAGTAGCAGATTCTTAAACACTGCACCACCAGGGGAGTCCTCATTCCTTTTAGTGTTGAACAGTATTCCACTGTATGGATAGACCACATATTGCTTATCCACTTACCAGCTGATAGACACCTGGGTTGTTTTCAAATATATAATGCTGCTGTGCACTTTGGCAGTCAAGTCAGTCTTTGTGTGACATACCTTTTCATTTCTCTTGGGTAGATAGCCTGGTAGTAGAATTGCTGTGTTTCAAACTTCCAGTTTTTCAGACTCCAAGCTTCCAATGCAGGGGGCACAAATTTGATCCCTGGTTGAGGAACTAGGATCCCATATTCCTTGAAGCCAAAATAAATACATAATTTTTAAAAAAAGAATTGTTGGATATCATGTTAAATTTATATTTCACTTCTTTTTTTTTTTTAATGTTCAACTTTTATAGAAACTGTTTTCCAAACAGGCTTTACCATTTTACATTCCCATCAGCATAAAGGTCCCGGGTTCTCTCTGTCCTCACCAATCTTTTGGACAGCAGCCATTCTAGAGAGCATGAAGTGGCGTCTCACTGTGATTTTAATTTGCATTTCCTCTTGACTAATGATGTTGAACATCTTTTCACATGCTTATTGCTGTGCTAAGTCGATTCAGTTATGCTGACACTTTGTGACCCTAGGGACTGTAGCCAGTCAGGCTCCTCTGTCCATGAGATTCTCCAGACAAGAGTACTAGAGTGGGTTGCCGTGGCCTCCTCCAGGGGATCTTCCCAACTCAGGGATCGAACCCGTGTCTCTTGCATTAGCAGGTGGGTTCTTTACGACTAGTGCCAGCTGGGAAGCCTGCATTTGTTTATTAGTCCTTTGTATTTCTTCTTTGGTGAAATGTCTATTCAGATCTTTTGTCAACTTTTAAATTGATTTGTCTTTTAATTGAATTTTAAGTGTTCCTTATATATTCTAGATTCAAGTCTTTTATCAAGTGTGTGATATACAAATATTTTCTGCCAATCTGTAGCTTGTCTTTCATTTTCTTAATAATGTCTTTTGAAGTACAAAGCTTTAAAATTTTGATAATGTTTAATTAATCCATTTTTTTATAAATCATACTTTTGGCATTATATCCAAGAAATCTTTTCTTTTTAATATGTGTTTATTTGCTGCATCAGGTCTTAGTTGCAACATGTGGGATCTCTAGTTGTGGCCCACAGG
This sequence comes from Madoqua kirkii, assembly GCA_006408675.1. NCBI lineage: Eukaryota > Metazoa > Chordata > Mammalia > Artiodactyla > Bovidae > Madoqua > Madoqua kirkii. The sequence goes on along the minus strand of SJYC01066236.1, from coordinate 8,814 downwards.
CTTAATTGCTCTTAGTTGGCATGTGAAATCTTAGTTCGTCGACTAGGGGTTGAACTCATGTACCCTGCATTGCAAGGTGGATTCTTAACTTCTGGGCCACCAGGGAAGTCCATGCCACTCCCCTTCTGACTGCTGTGAACATCATCTCGCCTCTCTGGGCCTCAGTTTCCTCATGTCGTGACAATCAATGGGAATAATACAGAAACCGGAAGAGATCGTCCCCAGTCAGATCCTGGGTTTGAAGATCTGTCTCTTCTGGCTTACACTGTGCTAGAATAATTTTTTTTCCCTTAAATGCACTGCTAACATTTGAAAATCGGTTGATTACACATAAACACAGGGATTTCCAGTCTCTTGACAAACTGGAAGATGTGGCCAAACTAGGCCCATCTTCCTACTGGGCAGTAAGTCAGGCAGAGTGAGTGCTGGCACGGCCTCCACGCTGTCCGGACTGACAGAGGCTCCACCACTCCCTGTTGGCTTACGCCCAGTCCACCTCACTTAGAGACAGAACCCCAGGTGTGTTAGTGGTAAAGAATCTGGAGACCTGGGTTCCACACCTGGGTCGGGAAGATCCCCTGGAGGAGAGCATGGCAACCCACACTGTATTCTTGCCTGGAGAATCCCATGGATGGAGGAACCTGGTGGGTTACAGTCCATAGGGTCACAAAGTGTTTTGGACATGACTTAGCATGCACGCAGCACAGGAAGGACCAGCTGTTGTAATTGTGAGGCCAGCCAGGGGCAGTGGTATGAGTGGGGACTCAAATCCATGCCTTGCTCCAGTCACCAGGTAATGCTACCCCAGGCTTGCCTTCACCCAGAAGAGGTGCCTGAAAAAAAAAATCTACCTAAAGATCTACCAGTGCAGGCCCTGATTAGTTATAGCTCAGTCTTCCTTCTTGAAGGAGAAGGCATGCCAAATCTTTGTACATGCAAATAATTCTAAAGAGCGAGAAATTTTCAACCTTGTTTTTTGGGTTTTTTTTCTGTTTGCTTGTCTGACTATAATTCCCTATGCTGTACAATGTACCCTCTTGCTTATACATTTCGTTTGTTTTTAATTTTTTATTTATTTGGCTGCATGCATGTTGCTTCAGTTGTGTCCAACTCTTGGCAAACCTATGGACTGCTGCCCGCCAGGTTCCTTTATCCATGGGATTCTCCAGGCAAGAATACTGGAGTGGGTTGCCATGCCCTCTTCCAGGGGATCTTCCCGACCCAGGGATCAAACCTGCCCCTCTGCATTGGCAGGCGGGCTCTTTACCACTGACACCACCTGGAAAGCCCTTATTTGCCTTCGCCAGGTCCCAGTCACGGCAGCATGTGAACTCTTAGTTGGGGCATACGGGGTCTAGTTCCCTGACCAGGAATTGGGCCCAGGCCCCCTGCATTGGGAGCTCAGGGTCTTAGCCACTGGACCACCAGAGACGTCTCAGTCTTGTTTCTTGATGATATTTCTGTAACCATTTGCTGTAGGTTAGGAACAACACTGGCAGGACTTCCCTCCCTGACAGTCCAGTGATTAGGACTGCGCGCTTTCACTGCTGAGGGCGCGGGTTCAAAATTTGCCTTCGCCAGGTCCCAGTCACGGCACATGTGAACTCTTAGTTGGGGCATACGGGGTCTAGTTCCCTGACCAGGAATTGGGCCCAGGCCCCCTGCATTGGGAGCTCAGGGTCTTAGCCACTGGACCACCAGAGACGTCTCAGTCTTGTTTCTTGATGATATTTCTGTAACCATTTGCTGTAGGTTAGGAACAACACTGGCAGGACTTCCCTCCCTGACAGTCCAGTGATTAGGACTGCGCGCTTTCACTGCTGAGGGCGCGGGTTCAACCCCAAGTTGGGAAACTAAGATCCCGCAAGTAGCACCGTGTGGCCAAAAACTAAAATAAAATAGAGACCGCACCACCGTTCAAGAGTAAAGTGTTAAAATTGATATGGGAGGATGTCAGGTAGAGGAAAATCTCTCCAAGGCATGAAACGGAAGCCATTCTGCCTAAAATTGAAAAGATTGACCATATAAGGTGCTAGCAAGTATAGCTGTCATACATGTTGATGGGAGTGCACAGTCACGCTGAAGAAAATGATTGGGTGTGTTCTCGTAAAGAACATGTGATCCAAGAATTCCACTCCTACGTATTTACTCATGAGAAATGAAAACATATGTCCAGACAGCCACTTGAATGTGAATGTTCACAGAAGCTTTATTCATAACAGCCTCAAGCTGGAAACAATCCAAATGTCCATCATGCCGAGCGAGTAAACAGATTGTGGTTTATCTGTTCAATGGAGTACTACTCAGTGATCAACAGGAGTGAGCTGGCGATGGATGCAGCAGTGATGTGACTGAATCACACAGTATTCTGCTGAAGGAAAGAAGACACAAGGGTGCATTGTATGGTTATCACTCAGTGTCCAATCCAGAGACTGAAACCACACAGTAATTTGAAGGGAGAATTTTTAATATACAGATTTATTCATCATAGCAGGGGATTAGAGTTGGAAGGAGTAGCTACTGAGAAATAAAGAGAATGGCAAAGAATATAAATACAGGGAGCAGCCTCTACCCCTAAGATCTAAGAGAGAGAGCTTGAGAAAGGGTCGGCTCCAGACGTCCTTGGCAGTCCCAGAAACCCTTGCGCTTTGGGGTTTTTGTTTTTGTTTAACATCTATTTTTATTTATTTGGCTACGCCAGGTCTTAGCTATGGCGTGCAGGATTTAGTTCCCTGAACAGGGATTGAACCCTGGCTCTCTGCATTGGGAACACGGAGCCTTAAACCACTGGACCACTGGGGAAGTCCCCAGACCCTGACGCTTTGGGAGAACACTTGGACATGGCTCACTAAAGGGCAAAGGAGTCCCTTTGGTGCTCCGGCTGTGGAACTTGCTGGAAATCCACCCTCTGGAACTTGCCAGAAGTCAGTCCTTTAAGGATGCTAGGGAAAACAGTTCACAAGGAAGTGTCTCACCAGAGGTACTCAGCCAAGAAACCAGCTGAGGTGGGTGCCAGGGCAAGATGCTGGCTGAGAGGTGCTCCTCACTGCCAGGCACTGGAGAAGCCTACACTCTCGTGAACCCGGCAGGAAAAGCCACCTGCCTTTGGGGAACCACTTCTGGAAGCTAGAGGCAAAACTCTTTCCTCCTGCAAGGAAACCTCTCTGGCTCCCTCTACTGGAAAACTGTAGCATGGCAGCCAGCGAAGGAAGGAGATTTAAATGCCTCAACTCCAGTTTCTCAACTTGAAGCTGTAAGGCAGTAAATTGGTAACTGGCACACCATATGATTCCATTTATATGAAACTCTAGGAAAGAAAACTTCTAGTGACAAAAAGCAAATTAATGGTTGGAGTGGAGGTGGGAAAGGGTAAACATTCTAGAGTAATAGCAATGTCTCACCTCTTGTTTATGAGGATGGTTGTACCATCGCATACAGTTGTTAGAACACAGACTGTACACTTGAAATGTTTGCATTTTATTGGATGTAGATTAGACATCCGTGAATGTATTTTTTTAATTTTTAAAAATTTCTAGGAAATAGGACTCTTGGGCAAATATCAATGGAATATATGCATGGGTGCACACACCGCAGAAAGTGAAAGTCGCTCAGACGAGCCCGACTGTTTACAACCTCATGGACTATACAGTCCATGGAATTCTCCAGGCCAGAATACTGGAGTGGATAGCCATTCTCTTCTCCAGGGGATCTTCCCAAACCAGGGGTCGAACCCAGGTCTCCCTCATTTCGGGTGGATTGTTTACCAGCTGAGCTACCAGGGAAGAACTGCAGAAATATGCCCCAAATCCCACCACTGAGATTCCTCACTTATCCCGGTGCATACACTGTATCTCCATGAAGTGTTTGTTACTGGAGGTAATTCCTGGCTTTGGCTTGGTGGCTTGTTCATGAATTCTCCCTGAGGAGGTCAAGTTCAACATGGGTGCCCTAGGTAGTTGGCAAGAGTTTTGAAGGAGAGATGAATTGGACATGTGCCCACCTGCCTCTCCCATTTCCCTTCTCCCCAAGGGAGATCCACAAAGGGCATCTCACTAGGTTCAGATTACCAAATCTTCATCCAAAGAGTGAAATCCTATTAGTTCTTGTATGACGTTGGGTCTTACTTATTCCTTGAGTCCCAGACATAACTTAAGGATATTTCTCCTTCTCTGCTCACATCCAGCCCTTGAGATAGAATAGTTATTCGTATGTCACATGTTAGAGACAAGAAAACTGAGGCTCAGAGGCCAGCAACATGCAAAAGTGATGGCCTGCCCAAGAAAAGGCAGAACCAGATTTTTTTTTTTTTTTCCGGCTGTGCTGAGTCTTTGTTGCTGGTCTGGTTTTTCTCTAGTTGCGACGAGCAGGGGCTACTCTCTAGTTTTGACATTCGAGCTTCTCGTAGCAGAGCGCGGGCTCTAGAGCACAGGCTCGTTATTTTGGAGCGTGGGCTTAGTTGCTCCAAGGCATCTGGGATCTTACCTGATCAGGGACTGAAGCCGTGTCTCTTGCCTTGGCAGGTGGATTCTTTACCCTTGAGCCACCAGGGAAGCCCAGAACCAGGATTTGACCCTGGATTGTCTGCCTCCATAGTGGGAGCTCCTGACCACCAGCCATCCTGCAGGGAGCAGCAGCCTAGAGTCCTGGAAACGCTCAGCCACTCCCTGCCCCAGCAGAGGGTCCTAATAGGATTTACTGATACTGAATCTTTGGCAGTTGCGTCTTTTCTACCCCCATGATTGAATTCTGAAAAAATTCAGGCATACAGAAATGCTCAAATAATTATACACTGACTCCTAAGATCGGGAGACAAAGACAATGCCTGTGTATTTTTTTAGACTGATACTGAAACATTACCATTCACAGCAACTGTTTGTTCAGTATTCCAAATTCATAAAACAAAAGTTAGTGACATGACACTTCAAGTACAAAAATGTATAAATACCACAGCAAATACAGTATACAAAGGTTGAGACTTCCCTGGTGGTTCAGCAGTTAAGACCCTGGGGTCTCACTGCAGGGGGCAAGGGTTTGATCCCTAGTTCGGGAACTAAAGATCTTGCATGCCTCGTGGCCCAGCCAAAAAAAAATTTAATAAATTAATAAATAAGCAATGGTTGCACCTAAGTTATCCCAATGTATTATTAGCTGATAAAAGCATAAAAGTAATCTCAAAATTAATAGAAGTATACTTGCTAAATTAATAAAGATAAAATTAACAAAGTTAAGGAAAAAAATTAACCAAGTAAAAATGACACTATAGGACTTCCCAGGTGGGGTGGTGGTAAAGAATCTGCCTGCCAATGTAGGAGACACAGATTCGATTCCTGATCCAAGAAGATTCCAGATGCCTCCAGACAACTAAGCCCGTGCGTCACAACTATGGAGCCTGTGCTCTAGAGCCTGGGAGCCGCAACTACTGAAACCCTCGCGCCCTAGAGCACTCTGCAACCAGAGAAAAGCCGGAGCAGCAATGAAGACCCAGCAGGGCCAAAAATAAGAATAATAAAAAAAATTACTTTCAAAAACACTACATGAAATATACTTGCTAAATTAATAAAGATAAAATTAACAAAGTTAAGGAAAAAAATTAACCAAGTAAAAATGACACTATAGGACTTCCCAGGTGGGGTGGTGGTAAAGAATCTGCCTGCCAATGTAGGAGACACAGATTCGATTCCTGATCCAAGAAGATTCCAGATGCCTCCAGACAACTAAGCCCGTGCGTCACAACTATGGAGCCTGTGCTCTAGAGCCTGGGAGCCGCAACTACTGAAACCCTCGCGCCCTAGAGCACTCTGCAACCAGAGAAAAGCCGGAGCAGCAATGAAGACCCAGCAGGGCCAAAAATAAGAATAATAAAAAAAATTACTTTCAAAAACACTACATGAATGAAGATAGTTTAATGAATCATGAGCTATGAAAATGAAATGATATTATTGGATCTTCATCAAGAGTAACTATTCTGGGAAAAGTGTGCAGCTAGCAGGAGAGACCACGTGGAGATGGGGATCTGCCTGGGGAATTCCCAGCCAGAGAGTCCCCTGGTCCAGCGCTCAGCCTAAAGACCACGAACTTTCAGAAGATGACCGAGTGTCGCGCTCTGCCTAAAGACCACGGCACAAGAGCCCCTGAGAACCATGTGACTGAGCCCAGGTAGTCCCCAGGACCATCAGAAATAATCATAAAATAATGCTTATTATACCGTGGCAATGGTTTTACCACTGAGTCATGGGGGTATTTTTGTGCGAAATTTTCCAGTCACTCTAAAAAGGCCCTTCACGATTCGAGGAACCACCAAGGAAAGAGAGAAGCTATTTCTTAATTGTTTCAAGGTTTCTTGAATTTAAAAATAATCCTTTTGTGGCTGCTTTGGGCAGCACATATATACTAAAATTGGAACGATACAGAGAAGACTAGCATGCCCCCTGGGCAAGGATGACTCCTGTATTTGTGAAGCAGCTTCCCTTGTAGCTCAGATGGTAAAGAATCTGCCTGCAATGCGGGAGACCCAGGTTCCATCCCTGGGTGGGGAAGATCCAATATTCTTGCCTGGAGAATTCCATGGACAGAGGAGCCTGGCAGGCTACCCAGTTCATGGGGTCGCAAAAAGTCGGACGTGACTTCGCAACTAACACTTTCACTTTTTAAAATCATCATCATCGTCCTCATCCTATTTTTTGTTTGATAACTTTGCAGAGAGCCTTTTGGATATCTTTTGGTTCCTTTCCATGGACTTCCATCTCTGTTTTTATTGTTATTATTTCCAGTAAACCTTTTCTAGAAACAAACTGTATAGCCTGATGAATTTTCACAAATGAACACACATGTAACTCAACTTTAGATCAAGAAACAGGAAGAAAAAAAAACAACTTTCAAATGAGTACCTCTGCCCAGATGGAACTTTTTTAAAAACTTATTTTATTGAAATATAGTTGATTTAAGAAAAAAATTAAAGCAAAAAAGAAGAGAATATAGTTGATTTACAATGTTGGGTTAATTTGTGCTACACAGCAAAGTGGTTCAGTTATACATACAGACACCTTCTTTTTTCATATTCCTTTCCATTATGGCTTATCCCAGGATATTGAACATAGTTTTCTGTGCTACACATTAGAACCTTGGTCTTTTTTTAAATATTTTTTAAAATTATGTTTTATTTATTTGGCTGCACTGGGTCTTAGTTGCAGCATGTGGGATCTAGTTCCCTGACCAGGAGTCGAACTCAGGCCCCCTGCATTGGGAGCACAGAGTCAGTCACTGGACCACCAGGGAAACCCCAGGATCTTGTTTGTCCATTCTACTTATAATAGTTTGCATCTGCGAACCCCACACTCTCAATCCCTCCTTCCCCTCCCTCTTGGGAACCGCAAGTCTGTTCTCTGTGTCTGTGGTCTGTTTCTGTTTTATAGATAAGCTCACTTGGGTTATAGTTCAGATTCCACATATAGGTGATATTACATGGCATTTGTCTCTTACTTCACTTTGGTCAACACCAAAATCAGATTGATTATATTCTTTGCAGCCAAAGATGGAGAAGCTCTATACAGTCAGCAAAAACAAGACCAGGAGCTGACTGTGGCTCAGATCATGAACGCCTTACTGCCAAATTCAGACTTAAATTGAAGAAAGTAGGGAAAACCTCTAGACCATTCAGGTATGACCTAAATCAAATCCCTTATGACTATATAGTGGAAGTGAGAAATAGATTTAAGGGACTAGATCTGATAGAGTGCCTGATGAACTATGGAATGAGGTGCGTGACATTGTACAGAAGACAGGGATCAAGACCATCCCCATGGAAATGAAATGCAAAAAAGCAAAATGGCTGTCTGAGGAGGTCTTACAAATAGCTGTGAAAACAAGAGAAGTGAAAAGAAAAGGAGAAAAGGAAAGATATGAGCATCTGAATACAGAATTCCAAAGAATAGCAAGAAGAGATAAGAAAGCCTTCCTCAGCAGTCAATGCAAAGAAATAGAGGGAAAGAACAGAATGGGAAAGACTAGAGATCTCTTCAAGAAAATTAGAGATACCAAGGGAACATTTCATGCAAAGATGGGCTCGATAAAGGACAGAAATGGTATGGACATAACAGAATCAGAAGATATTAAGAAGAAATGGCAAGAATACACGGGAGAACTGTACAAAAAAGATCTTCACGACCCAGATAATCACGATGGTGTGATCACTCACCTAAAGCCAGATATCCTGGAATGCGAAGTCAAGTGGGCCTTAGAAAGCGTTACTATGGACAAAGCTAGTGGAGGTGATGGAATTCCAGTAGAGCTATTTCAAATCCTGAAAGATGATGGTGTGGAAGTGCAGCACTCAATATGCCAGCAAATTTGGAAAACTCAGCAGTGGCCACAGGACTGGAAAAGGTCAGTTTTCATTCCAATCCCAAAGAAAGGCAATGCCAAAGAATGCTCAAACTACTGCACATTGCACTCATCTCACATGCTAGTAAAGTAATGCTCAAAATTCTCCAAGCCAGGCTTCAGCAATACATGAACTTTGAACTTCCTGATGTTCAAGCTGATTTTGGAAAGGCAGAGGAACCAGAGATCAAATTGCCAACATCTGCTGCATCATCGAAAAAGTAATAGAGCTCCAGAAAAACATCTCTTTCTGCTTTATTGACTATCCCAAAGCCTTTGATTGTGTGGATCACAACAAACTGTGGTGAATTTTGAAAGAGATGGGAATACCAGACCACCTGACCTGCCTCTTGAGAAACCTGTATGCAGGTCAGGAAGCAACAGTTAGAACTGGACATGGCACAACAGACTGGTTCCAAATAGGAAAAGGAGTAC
>SJYC01066234.1:0-28331 GCA_006408675.1 Madoqua kirkii | reverse complement strand
GGGTGATGTCATCTGCATATCTGAGGTTATTGATATTTCTCCCGGCAATCTTGATTCCAGCTTGTTCTTCTTCCAGTCCAGCATTTCTCATGATGTACTCTGCATAGAAGTTAAATAAGCAGGGTGACAATATACAGCCTTGACATACTCCTTTTCCTATTTGGAACCAGTCTGTTGTTCCATGTCCAGTTCTAACTGTTGCTTCCTGACCTGCATACAGGTTTCTCCAGAGGCAGGTCAGGTGGTCTGGTATTCCCATCCCTTTCAGAATTTTCCGCAGTTTCTTATGATCCACATAGTCAAAGGCTTTGGCATAGTCAATAAAGCAGAAATAGATGTTTTTCTGGAACTCTCTTGCTTTTTCAATGATCCAGCAGATGTTGGCAATTTGATCTCTGGTTCCTCAGCCTTTTCTAAAACCAGCTTGAACATCTGGAAGTTCACGGTTCACATATTGCTGAAGCCTTGCTGTTCTTTGGTACTCTGCATTCAAATGGGTATTTTTCCCTTTCTCCTTTGCGTTTCACTTCTCATCTCCTCTCAGCTCAGACAACCACTTTGCTTTCTTGCATTTCTTTTTCTTTGGGATGGTTATGGTCACTGCCTCCTGTACAATATTACAAACCTCCATCCATAGTTATCTGTCTACCAGATCTAATCCCTTGAATCTATTTATCACCTCCACTGTATAATCATAAGGGATTTGATTTAGGTCGTGCCTGCATGGTCTAGTGGTTTTTCCCTTCTTTCTTCAATTTTCCAATCAGGAGCTGATGATCTGAGTTACAGTCAGCTCCAGGTCTTGTTTTTGCTGATTGTCAAAAGCTTCTTCATCTTCTGCTGCAAAGAATATAATCAGTCTGATTTCGGTATTTACCATCTTGTGATGTCCATGTGTAGAGTCTTCTCTTGTGTTGTTGGAAGAGGGTGTTTGCCATTGGACCACGGACCTTTGTTGGCAAAGTAACGTCCCCTCAACTCAGTGGGCAGTGGTTAAAGGGGGAGGGGCCAGGGGAGGGCTGGGGAGAAACCGATTGGGCTATGACAGGGGGCGGAGCTTGCATAGAACTATCAGGCGGTTTTGAGAGGCTGTGGGAAGGGGAACTGACTAAATGGGCGGGGTCATGGCTGGAGGATCCCAGAGGTAGCACCCCGAGGCGGGGCCAGAATTAAAGTCCAGTGGTTCAAGAGATTTAAGAGAGGCAGGGCAGGGGACTAGGCCAGGGAGCTGAGAGGAAGCTGAGTGAGGCAGTGGGGGGTGGGGTGGGGGTTGGGCCCACACAGGCAGCATGCCAGGAAGGAGGGGCCGGGCTCTCTCCTGGGCAAGCTGGAGCGCGAAACCCTCGTGTTTAACCCTATTATATCCCACAGAGGGCTTCAGAGGCTGGGAGGTGGAGCACGGCGGAAATGGCTGGGCCGTGGAAAAGAACCTCATAATGATGCCGGGTGCTCCTTCCCAGACCTGCTTCGTGACTTCGTTCGAGTGAGTGGCCTTTGATCACTGGGCCGAGGGAGGGGAAACCCTACCTTACAGGTCCTCATCCTCACCCTCACCCACTTTCACACTCTCCTTCCCACGTGCATGTATCCAGTCATTCGACTAATAATTGTTAGCCTTTTGAATTCCCTCTTTTGGCAGTTACCTGATCCTATTTTTAATACTTACTTTATTTATTTGGCTGCATCAGGTCTTAGTTGCGGCATACAAACTCTCAGTTGCAACATGTGGGATCTAGTTCCCACATGTGGGATCTAGTTCCCTGACCAGGGATTGAGCCCAGGCCCCTTGCACTGGGAGAATGGAGTCTTAGCCACTGGACCACCAGGGAAGTCCCTGCCTGTTCATATTTTTATTAAGGTTGATGTCTTATTCTCATTGATATACAAGAATTTCTGTATATTCTAGATGTCAATTCTTTGTCCATCCTGGATATTACAGAAATCTCCCATTCTACCATATGAATTAAGTGTGTCCAAGGTATTCTTTGTTATTTTCATATGACCAAATTCATCTTTTTGCTTTAGAATTTGTTTTTGAAATATTGTTTAAAAAAATCGTTCCCTCCCCTTAGATCCTAACAGTGTTTGCTTCTACTCTTTTCTAGTAACCTCATAGTTTTATCTTTTACATTTAGATCTTTAATCCACCTTTGAATGTGATGTTCGGTAAGGATCCAGTTTTTTTGTTTGTTGTTTTTCCCCCTATATACTGAGCCAGTTTTCCCAACACCATGCACTAAAGAATCCTTCTTTCACCATGGAATGTCAGCGCCACCTCCATCATTTATGAAGTTCCCATACATAGCTAGGTGTGTCCTTGAGCCCTCTGTTCTGGTCAGTTTATCCGTTCTCATGGTGAATCACTATTTCTGTTATTATGGCACATTGCAATTCAAGAAGGACTATTTACAAAAGTACAGGCAGAACACAAGAGATACTGCAGGACCCTAGGCTAGGGGGAAGGGACATTATCATCCCTAGGCCTGGCAGGGGTAAGGGAGGAAGCAGTTATTGAAACGATGGCAGAGAAAGCTGGGAGGAGAGGACACTGTGGAGAGGGGTCCTTTCTTGGAGAGACACAAAGTCCACTATGATCCCTTGGGAGGGAGCCAGGAGGATAAATATCCTGATTCCACTCTCTTCTCCCTTCTGTCTGCTGCTAAAGCTTCCCATTGACTGACCCAACAGGAAGTAGAGGGGAAAGGAGACCTTCCATACAGGCAACACAATCTTAGACAGGGGGCCTCTTGGATTGTGAGGAGACCTCAGAACTCTCGTTCAGATGTCTACTATGGTGTGCCTCTATTTGCATTCATGTTCTGATCCCACAAATATAAGGGGCAGGTCTGCATATGGTCTAGCCTCCTGGCACCACATTGGAGTGAATGATGAAGGGGAATCTGAGAGGCCAACAGGGATGCCCTCAGCCCTAAGGGCTGCTTCAGACAGTGTAGTCAGGGGAGGCTTCCAGGAGGAGGTGATTTCTAGGCTGTGATTTGAATGATGAAACTCTTAGCCCTCCACCCCACATTATCCCCCTCTTCCTAGATGGTGCTTTAAGAGGCAGCTCGTGGACTTGGTGATGGAAGGGGTGTGGCAGGAGCTGCTCGACAGCGCCCAAATCGAGATCTGTGTGGCGGACTGGTGAGTGAGGAGTGACAACCGGCCTGCACCGCCACCTCGGTGAAGGTGGCAGTTCTACAGAAGGGGCTCATTTCACACCTGGTCACCCCCACAGGCTGGCACTGCTACTGTGTCTCCTTCATAGTGAGCTGAAAGAAGGGAAGCTATGCTCTCATAGTAGAGCCGGGGAGGGACGGACCTTTGGGGAGCCCAGGCTCTGGCCCCACCTCAAGAACATCCAGGCCCCTCCCCCAAGCTCTGGCCCCACCCCAGGAACAGCCAGGCTCCTCCTCCAGGCTCTGGCTCCACCTCAGGGGCACCTAGGCTCCTCCCCCAGGAGGCATCATCAAAGTTCCTGGAGGCCAGAGACCTAAGTGGGTAGCCGAGACGTGAAGGCTCACCATCACCTGGCAGGTGGGGTGCTCGGGAGAACTGCGGCTGCATCTACCGGCTTCGGGTCCGCCTCCTGGACGTGTATGAAAATGAAGTGGTCAAGTTCTCGGCCTCACCCAACCCGGTCCTTCAGTGGACTGAGAGAGGCTGCCGACAGGTGGGTCCAGACCGCTTTCCACACCACCCTTGACCTGTCCAAAGGCACACCCACTCCTCACCCTGCTCAGATTCGGTTCTCAGCTGTCAGCACCACCATCTGTATCTATAATAACAACAGCTAACAATTATTAAGCCCTTATTACAGGCCTGTCCAAAAGTTTTACCCATTAATTCATTTCATTAGCACAATGGCCTAGTTATTCAATCGACATTTATTGAGCACCTAATGTGTACTGGGCACTGCTGTAGTTGCTCGGAATGCAGTAGTGAACCAAAATCCTTGCTGGAATGCATGTGGTGAACCGAAATCCTTGCTCCATCCCCATTCTAGAGTTAGGGAAACTGAGTGATGGAAGACACACCCAAACTCACCCTAAAGCATGCAGGGCTTGATTCAAAGCCTCAGTGGTTCCTGAACCTAAGCTGTCATGGTCATCATACCTCACTTATCAAAGTAGCCTTTGGTCTTCTGGTTCAATTTCTGATCTCCTCCCTCCAGCCTCAACCCAACACACAGACTCAGCATCTAGAAAGTGAAGGGAAGTCGCTCAGCCGTGTCCGACTCTTTGCGATCCCATGGACTGTAGTCTACCAGGCTTCTCTGTCCATTGGATTTTCCAGGCAAGAGTACTGGAGTGCGTTGCCATTTCCTTCTCCAGGTGATCCTCCTGACCCAGGGATAGAACCCAGGTCTCCTGCATTGCAGGCAGACACTTTACCCTCTGAGCCACCTTAAAAAGTGAATCAAAAAAAAAAGTGAGTCAGACCACGGATTTCATCTGCCTGTAACCCTCCCACGGCTACATCTCAGAACAAAAGCCAGTATCCTATCATGCAGTTATAAAAAGGAGTGAAGTACAGATTCACACCTCAACATGGGTGAGCCATGCAAACATGTGCTAAATGAAAGAGGTCAGACACAAAGGCCATATACTGTATGATAGCATTTATATGAAATGTCAAGAATAAGCAAAGCCCTAGAGACACATGCAAAGAGTGACTCACTGGAAAAGACTGATGCTGGGAAAGACTGAGGGCAGGAGAAGAAAGGGGCGACAAAGGACGAAAGGGTTGGATGGCATCACCAAGTCAATGGACATGAGTTCAACAAACTCCAGGAGATAGTTAAGGACAGGAAAGCCTGACATGCTGCAACCCATGTTGCAAACAGTCAGACACAACTTAGTGACTGAACAACATAGAGACAAAAAGCAGATAGATTAGTGGTTGCCAGAGGACAGAGGGAGGGAAGAATTGGAAATGACAGCTAATGGAGTTGAGGTTTTTTTCCTAGGGTGATGAAATGTTCCAGATTTAGACAGTGGTGATGGTTGCATAACATTACAAATATGCCGAAAACAAAACAAAACACTGAATTGTAGTCTTAAATGGTATGTTAGGTGAATTTTAATTTCAGCTCAGTTTAAACAATTACAAAAAAAGCCAGAAGCAAGGGACTTCCCTGTGGTTAAGACTCTGCTTCCACTACAGGAGGCATAAGTTCCATCCCTGGTGGGGGAACTAAGATCCCACAGGCCAAGTGGCATGGCCCCCAAAAATTAAAAGCCAGAAGCCAAAGTCCTTCTGGAGCCCCTCTCAAATGCCCCACGTGATCTGCCCACTGCCTCCTTGACCCCCTTTGCTACTTCTCTCACTCTGCTCGAGGCACGCTGCCACCTCAGGGCTTTTGCACTGTTCCTCCGTCTGGATCGCTCTTCCTCCAGATCCCCACCTCCACCAGTGCAGCCCTTGCTTACTCAAATTACAACCCCACCCACTTGCAGAATTTCCTCTGCCGTTTCCCTCCTCTGTCTTCAGCGTCAGAGTCTAGACTCTCAGCTTCACCAGGAGAAGATCTATTTACTTATTTTTGGCAGCAATGGGTCTTCATTGCTGCACGAAGGCTGGTCTCTAGTTGCAGCGAGAGGAGGTTACTCTCCAGTTACAGTGCATAGGCTTCTCACAGCGGCAGCTTCTTTTGCTGCAGAGCACAGGCTCTAGGGTTTGTGGGTTCAGCAGCAGCAGCACACGGGCTTTGTTGCTCCAGGGCATGTGGGATTTTCCCAGACCTGGGTTCGAACCCATGTCCCCGGCCTTGGCAGGCAGATTCTTAACCACTGGACTAGAAGGAAGTCCTGGGATGAGCTCTTTGGGCTGCTTTCTGCACTGCGATATCCCCAGTGCCTGAAGCAGGGTCAGGTGATGGTGATGATGTGTCAAGGAGGTGGAGGAAGAGGAGCCCCTGGAGCCTCACTCCCTCCCTCTCCTTCCCTGCGCAGGTCTCTCACGTCTTTACCAACTTTGGCAAGGGTATCCGCTACGTGTCTTTTGAGCAGTATGGAAGAGACACGCGTTCCTGGGTGGGGCACTACGGCACCCTTGTGACCCACTCCAGTGTGAGGGTCAGGATCCGCCTGTCCTAGCCAACCAGCCTGACCCAGCCTTCCAGGACAGACTGCCATCTGCCGGACACTAACATCAATCAAGGGCGGCTTTTGCAGCCAGGAGCCGGAGGATGCCTGAGGAAGGGTCGGGGGAGGGCCTGTGTGGCCTGTTCCCAGCACTCTTCCAGTAAACCTCATTTGCTGCTACTTCAGCCAAGGAACCAGGGATCCAACCAGGCTGGTCACTTGCCTCCCCAGGGCAGTGTCAAAGAGTAACTCAGAGACCTGTACTGTACTTGTAAATTTCTTTCTCACACATGTGCCGATCAGTTGATGCTGGTTTAGTCACCAAGTCGTGTCCAACTCTTGTGACCCCATGGACTATAGCCCACCAGGCTCCTCCGTCTATGGAATTTACCAGGCAAGAATACTGGAGTGGACTGCCATTTCCTTCTCCAGGTGATCTTCCTGACCCAGGGATCAAACCCACATCTCCTGCATTGCAGGTGGATTCTTTAGTGACTGAGCCACCAGAGAAATCCTATCAGTTGATGTGTTGGTTGCTCAGCCGTGTCCAAGTCTTTGTGACCCCATGGACTGTAGCCCACCAGGCTTCTCCATCCAAGCATACTGGGTGGATTGCCATTCCCTTCTCCAGAGGATCTTCCCAACCCAGGATCGAAGCCAATGAGTCAAAAAACAAAGGCCAAACCCAGGTTAAAAATAGAGGAATGCTGCTGACAATCCTGGACAAGGACTCTGGTCAGCGTATTTTGGGGGTAAGGCAATTGCTGGCAGGGAGCAGAGGCTGTCCTCAGGGGGACCGACAGGGGCCTCAATGGGAACCCATCCTCTCATTTGGGGGCATCTCTGGGACTCAGTAGTGGGGCCCATGCAAGCTCCTCCAGCACCGCACCCAACAGCACCTGTCCTCTGAGCCGTACAGGTGCCATTTCTTTCAGAATTCCCAAGGCGCAGTCTGCACTGACCCCCAAACTATATCCTCTACCCTCACCTCCCGGCCCTGTGTCGGGCAGCCCTCCTTCTGCCAAGGTGACAGCCTCCTTTTCTCCACACTTGGGCACAATTGGAGAAGGACTCCGGGAGCAAGGCTCCCCTGGTGTCTTCGACCGTTTCCCTAGCTGAATGCAACTGACAAGCTAGCTTAATAAAAAACTGGTGCAGAGCGTGAGCTGATGGGGGACTTTATCTGTAACTGATGTGCTTATCTGCCCCCAGCTCTGATCCTAGAAGGCCGTGTGGGATAGTCCAAAAGTGAGAGCCTCAGGTGTGCTAAGTGCCAATCAAGAAGTGGGTGAGCTTCAAGAACACACATGGGTCAGCAGCACTCAGCCAACAGCTCCCCTGCCTGTTCTCAGCAGTTCTCCCAGCAGTTCTCATGGAGGTACCCCGTTGTCACTGCCATTTGGTCCAGAAGGAAACAGGTTCAGAGTTTAAAAGGCCTGCCCAGGGTCACTTGGCCGGGAAGTAGGGGAAGCCAGACTTGCACCAGACGCTGGGCTCCAGAGCCCAATGATATATGCTCAGCTCCCAAATCTTAAAACCACGGGACTTCCCCAGTGATCCAGCGGGCAAGACGCTGTACTTCCAGTCCAAGGGGAGAGAGTTCAATCCTTGGTAAAAGAATTAAGATCCACATGCAGCACAGTGTGGCCAAAAAACAGAGGGAAAAAACTCTAACCTGGCCAAGCACGTGATCGGGTGAGGTCCACATCACTCTGTGCCATGGAAATGGAGCCAGAGTGGGGAACACATATACCTGGAGTCACAGAGCAAGGAAGAGGTAGAAGTGGGATTTGAACCCAAGTGTGTGTGTCTGAGCAGAGCCATACACGCTAACCAATCCCGGCAACACCCCTGTGCCGCCAACATTACAATTACTGCCACTTTTCAGATGCGGAAGCTTGATAGGAGGGCTTTCATGTCCAGGCCCTTGGCCTGGAGGGAGGGGAACTGGACTTCAGCGCTGCCCACCTGATTCCAAAGCCTATAACAGCAATCACTGCATGTGCTATTAATCACGTAAAAGCATCTGGTTTAATCGTCACCAAATCCAACAGAGGGGATACTGTGAGCGGAGTTATTTTTTTTTCTGGTGAAGGAAATTGAGGCCAGGGGGTATGTCCAGTTGCCAAAATCACAAAGAGGGTGAATACCACACAAGAGGGTTCAGGTCACAAACCTTGGGGGCTGGGGTCTTTATTGCAACCCCTCCCCAGTAGATGGCAGTACAGAGTCTTGTCCCAGCAGAAGAGGTTGCTGGAGCCAGCATGGGAAGCCAAGGGTGTTAGGAGAGGGGCGCCCAGGACCCCTATGGGTTAAGGGTCCACTGGGCTGGGCTTTGAACCCAGACCAGCTACTTCTAGAGCTGGACTTGCTTCCTGAGGGCACTGCAGGTGCACCAAGGGAAAGGAAGTTCTCCTGCGTGATGATCCACCCACCGGGTCCCCCACAGTCACTTCTTCTTCTGCACGTGGCCACAGTCGTACTTGCCGCGCACAACCTTGAGCTTAACACCCGGCAGGTCCTGTGTGCGGCCGCCCTGTACGAGGACCACGTGGTGCTCCTGCAGGTTGTGGCCCTCTCCAGGGATGAAGCAGACGGCCTCCCGGCCAGTGCTGAGCCTCACGCGGCAACACTTGCGGTTGGCTGAGTTGGCTTCTTGGGCTTGCGGATAAAGGTGCGCAGGACCACGCCCTTCAGCTGTGGCCGGCCCTCCGTTGGGCCTGGTTTCGAAGGCGGAAACTTCGGGGGGCCCCGACGGTGTAGCTGGTTCAGGGTGGCCATGGGACGCAAGGACCAAGGCCGGGGGCCCAAGGCTAGGCCTGGAAAGACAACCAGGAGGGCGGAAGAGGGATTATTATCCTAGCAAACAGATAATAGCATCAGCCACTCGCTCTTTTGTTCGGGGTGCGGTTCCAAGTACTTCCCGGGGCTGTATTTGTTTATGGCTGGGAGTACTCATGGCGGAGAGTAATAGTAATAACATTTATGGAGCAATCACCATGTGTCGGGTTCTTTTTTAAGCATTTCATAACAATTAACTCACAGGTTCCCACTGGGTGCTGTACTGTTCTATGCATCGTATCTACGTTAACACCCTATGGGGTGGAGGGGAGGCTGGTCTCTGGGCCGTGTCTCCCTCTCTGGTCACCCCACTCCCATCCCCATGAGCAGATTCTGTCAACTGAGACTTCAAAACTGATCGGAATGCCCTTCCTCCTCCACACCATCCACCCTGGTCCTGTCCACCCTTGATTCCCACTGGGCTCTCCTGTCCTCCTCCTCCCAGGTCTCCCTATTTCTACTGTCTGCTCCCCACACGCTGCCAGAGGTACCCTGTGGACACTGGGTCAGATACATTCCTCCCCTGCTCAGAGTCTCCCTATGGCTCCATCTCAGTCAGACGAAGAGCCAAATTCCCACCCAGGGGCAGCCCAAGCCCCCCACTTACCATAATTTAGGTACATGCTAAGGCCACGGAGAAGGCCGGACCAAGACATTCCACCGCCTACAGAGTCCCTGTATAAGGGGATAAGAGAAAGTGGCCTTCATTACTCTATTTACTGAAATGAAAGTCACTCAGTCGTGTCCGACTCTTTGTAACCCCATGGACTATACAGGCCATGGAATTCTCCAGGCCAGAATACTGGAGTGGGCAGCCTTTCCCTTCTCCAGGGGATCTTCTCAATTCAAGAATCGAACCCAGGTGCCCCACACTGCAGGCGGATCCTTTACGAGCTGGGCCAAAACTGAACCCCAAATTCTCCCCCAGCCTCCCTATTTAGCGGCCCGATTAAATCTAAGCAATTTCCTCTACCGTATAACCGCAACCCCTAACGCTGCTAACAGAAAGTCCCTCCGTAAATTTAGGCTTGCACTGAATAGGCTCTCGGGGAGCCAACTGTCTCTGCTCACATAAAGAATAAAACGGGAACCTAAAGGGAGCCCCCGGAGGTTTGGAAAACTCGAGCTCTGTAGACCTTACCGACCCTAGCGCGGTCCGCCGACACGCAGAAACCGATTTCTAGCTCGATCTGGGGATTCCCTGGCAGTGATTGGCTGGTTCTGCCTCTGGTGTACACAGGAGCAGGGGGGAACAGAGAACGATTGGACAACGATAGTGTCAATCTCTGGCAACTGGTCTCATTGAACTGTTATTTTGAGGCATGGAAGGGCTTCACCCCTTTCAGGGTCTGATTGGCTAGTCTCGAGAAGAACAGCCCCTTTGTGATTGGTCTAAATGCGTAGTGGGCGGGACGAAGGGTGCGTGACTCCCTGTCCGCCTTCCAAGATGGCTGCGTCCATGGTGCGGTGCTTGGGTCCTCTAGTGGCTGGTCGAGGCCTGAGGCTTCGAGGAGGCTATGTCTGTAACCAGAGCTTCAAGAGAAGTTTCGCTACGGAGAGACAAGACCGGAACCTCCTGTACGAACATGCGCGTGAGGGCTACAGCGCGCTCCCCCAGCTAGATATGGAACCACTGTGCACACACCCGGAAGATGCCGCGCACGCGCTGGAGCTCCGCAAGGGGGAGTTGCGGTCGAAGGATCTGCCGGGCATAGTGAGTGCGCTAGCGCGGCCCAACCACCGCGGGGCCGGTCTGCTTTGCCTATTGGCTGTTCGCTTTACGGACGAAATGGGCTTACAAGATACTTTCCGCAGGGGGCGTTCTGATCGCAAGAATTTTAATTCCTTCCCAGTTTAGCCAATGTGTTGTGCCTGACACCTCAGTACGTGTCAGATACCACGGAGTGCTAAGGCCCTACTGTCCATATAGCCATGATGCTCCTAGTCCGTAAAGCGTGCTGGGAACTTACTGTCTTCCCGCGTCCTCTGGTGCTCAGACTTCTTGCCAGGCTTATGGTAAAGCCACAAAGGAAAATAGGGAACAGGGATATGAATCAGTGGCTAAGGGGAGACTCTTGCCTTTGGGGAGTGAGAGGAAGAGTTATGCACTTACCTCACAAGTATCAGGCAGTTAAGTAGTGTTATTTTATGAACAAATGTGGTTTTGAACATATTTAGGGATGGGGGAGCCTGGTGGGCTGCCGTCTATGGGGTCGCACAGTGTCGGACACGACTGAAGCGACTTAGCAGCAGCAGCAGGGAGTGCGTATGTTCTGTACCTGGTGTTGAGAATAAGGCAGTGAATATTAATATTCATACCACCGGTCTTCCCTGGTGGTTCAGACGGTAAAGAGACTGCCTGTAATGCAGGAGACCCAGGCTCGATCTCTAGGTAGGGAAGATTCCCTGGAGGACAGGGCTACACACTCCAGGATTCCTGCCGGGAGAGTTCCATGGACAGAAGAGCCTAGCAGGCTACAGTCCATAGCATCGCAGAGTTGGACACGACTAAGGGACTAACACACACATTCTACTCTGCTGCTGCTGCCAAGTCGCTTCAGTCGTGTCCGACACTGCGACCCCATAGACCACAGCAACCCCCCCCTCCCCCGTACATCCAATCTAGTATAAGTGCTTTATACAGACGAGTCTTCTTTAAGTTTCACAGTAACCTTATGAGATGGGTGCCATTATTTCCACAATTTTAACAGAGGAGAAACTAAGGCTCAGAGAAACAGAGGAGAAACTAAGGCTCAAAGAAGTTAGCTTGAAACAAACATATGGCAGATCCTCAAAAATTTAAACATAGAATTACCATGTAATCAAGCAATCTCACTTCTGAGTATATCCCCCCCCCACCCCGGAAAAAAAAAAAAAACCCACAAAGAAAAGCAGGAACTCAAACAGATACCTGTATGTTCGTGTTTATAGCAGCATTATTCACAGTGGCCAAAATGTAGAAGTAACCCAAGTGTCCACTGATCAATGAATGGATAAAGAAAATGTGGAAGGGACTTCACTGGTAATCCAATGGTTAAGACTACATGTTCCAAAGCAGGGGATTGCAGGTTTGATCCCTGGCCAGGAAGCTAAGACCCCACAAGCACTGAGGCAAAAAAAACAAAACGTGAAACAGAAGCAATGCTGCAACCAATACAATAAAGACTTTTAAAATGGTCCACATCGAAAAGAATCTTGTAAAGGAAAATGTGGTAAATACTTGCAATGGAATAATATTCAGCCTTAAAAAGGAAGGAAATTCTGACACATGCTATGATGTGAGTGCTCAGTTGATCAGTCATGTCTGCCTGTTTGCAGCTCCGTGGACTATAGCCTGCCGGCCTCCTCCGTCCATGAGATTTTCCAGCAAGAACACTAGAGTGGGTTGCCATTTCCTCCAGGGATCTTCCCGACCCCTGTGTCTCCTGCATTGGCAGGTGGATTCTTTAGCACTGAGCCACCTGGGAAGCCCATACTACAAAATGGATTTATCTTAAATATGTTATGCTAGGTGAAGTAAGCCAGTCACAAAAGGGCAAACACTGTGTGACTCCAGTTCTGGAGGCTTCTGGATTTGTCTCAGTCAAATCCACAGAGACAGAATGTAGAACGGTAGTTGCCAGGGGCAGGAATGTCTAATGGGTACAGAGTTTCAGTTTGGGAAGGTTCAGTGGTTCCAGAGATGGGTAGTTGTGATGCTAGCACAATGTAAACGTATTTAATGCCACTGAAATATACACTTAAAAACAGTTAATGTGCAAAATTCTGTGTACGTTTTATCCTAGATCTCGACATGGCAGGAGCTGAGGCAGCTGCGGGAACAGATCCGGAGCCTGGAGGAGGAGAAGGGGGCCGTGACGAAGGCAGTGCGGGCCCTGGTGGTGAGCGTGGGGGTCCTGGGCAGGTGTGGGGCTGGCAGCAAGATGCCTCTGGCTACAGGTAACGGGAAACCCAGTTTCAGGAGTTTGAAGAATATGGACATTCATTATCTCACACCACAACCGTCCAGGGCCAGGCATCCTTGGGGCTGATTCTTAACCACTGAACCACCAGGGAAGTCCCTAGCTCCTCATCTGGGGGACACCATGCAACAGCCTGACTGGGGAGCTCCTGCTCTCAGCCCATTTCACAGACCAGGATACCAAGGCTTGGAGAGGGGAAGAGATTTGCCCAGGAGCACACTCTGGTTGGCACCCAACTTTCATACCCAGTTCTGCTGCATGCCCTGGTGCTCAGGACCACAGAAGGTGTCAGGGCTCCATATGCATGCTCATAGACTTTACCATTCCGAGTCTCAGTTCTCTCATCAACAAAATAGGAATCACATTGATACGAACCTCATAGTGGGGGTTATGAAGAAAAAGGATCATCTGAGAGTCCTCTGCACATGGCCAGACATGAGGCAGCACTAAACTGAGCTACAGGGTGTGACTGCTGTCATGTTATATGTTATATAACACGTGATGTATGTTATATCTTGCCTCCTCCCAGTTTTACTGATAGAGAAACTGAGGTACAGAGTGGAGGAGGGTCCAGCCAGGCACTGGCAGAGCAAGGAATTCAGATCCCCTAGCCTTGACCTTCCCCCTCACCTCCAACTTCACCACTCTGATCACCTCCTCATCTCTTTTCTACCAGGCAAACCAGGACAACAGTGAAGTGCAGCAGGTACTACAGTGTTGATGTCCTGTCCCTGATCGGGGGTGGGCAGCACAGATAACCATTATCAGTCATAAAGTCTCCATTGTATGTGATGGAAAACGTAACTCAAGCAGGAGTAAGAAAGATAACAACAGGCCCTGTTGATTCATAAAACTAAAAATCCTGGCGTCAGGTACAGCTGGATCCAGCTCCTGGCTCCTCCATATTTGGTTCAGCTTTCTCCCCTTGGGGGAAGGGAATATAAGGTCTGGTGCAAAGAGGACCATTTTCTTGATACTTCCAGACAAAGCCCTGGGGCTGATTGTCATGACTTTGTCTTGGATCACATGCCTGTCTTTAAGCCAATCACTTTGGCCAAGCGATGGAATGTTCTAGTAGGCCAAGCCAGAGTCATGTCCTTGTGGACGTGCCACAAGGTGGTGAGGGGAGGTTCCTGAAAGGAAATTCAGGGTGTTGAGCCCAAAGAAGAAGCAACAAAGTCCACTGCAGAGGTTATCCTAGCTAGGACTCCACTTTCTCCTGGGCTGACCCGACATGTCCCGCTCCCAGGACCCCCAGTATCAGAGTCTGCGGGCACATGGCCGGGAGATCCGGAAGCAGCTCACACTCCTCTACCCCAAGGAGGCCCAGCTCGAAGAGCAGTTCTACCTGCGGGCACTGAGGCTGCCCAACCAGACCCACCCAGACGTGGTGAGCCCCTCGCCAGGTGGCAGGGGGGGCCAGGGCCCTGTCCGGCGCCCTCTTCCCTCTGATACCCACTGTTTCCCACAGCCTGTTGGGGACGAAAGCCAGGCCCGTGTGCTCCATGTGGTTGGAGACAAGCCAGGTAGGCCAGAGCCCAGACTGGGGGACCCCAGGTGGGGGCGGGGGCTCCTGGGGTCTGGAGCCTGTAGAGCCCTGGGCTTTCTCACACTGTCTCGTGTGTGTGTGTGTGTGTGTGTGTGTTCCTGTGTGTGCATATGTGTGTGTGCGTTTGTCTGGCTCTTTCTCCCCTCTCTGTCCTTTTCTCTCCCTCCCTCTCCCCCTACTGTCTCTCTAATCCTCTTTTTTTCTATCCCCTGTTCCCTGTCTCTTCTCCTCTTACCCCATTGCTTTTCATCCACATACAGCTTTCTCCTTCCAACCCCGGGGCCACCTGGAAATAGCCGAGAAACTCGACATCATCCGTCAGAAGTGAGCCCCCCTTCCCAGACCCTGCCATTCAGCAACCCCCCAGCCCAGCAGCTGGCTGCCGGCTCCACTTCACTGGGCTCAGCATGGGATGTGGAACCACCTGGGCCTCGCCTGGCATGAATGTTTGATGACCGGCCTCCCGCCTAGCAGCTGGGCCTCTGCCCCGGGGTGCTTGAGTCCCCCTCCTTCCCCCACCAGCCCCGGCCCACAGGCCCCCACCTGCCTGCCCATCTGTCTCCCAGGCGCCTGTCGCACGTGTCTGGCCACCGCTCCTATTACCTGCGCGGGGCTGGGGCCCTCCTGCAGTACGGCCTGGTCAACTTCACACTCAACAAGCTCATCCACCGGGTATGGGCCAGGATGGGAGGGCTGCGTGGAGAGGGTGGCATCAATGCTGAGCTCCAAAGGCTCAAGGTGGAGAGGAGGGGGTGACCTCTACTCCAGTCAGTGTTTTCAGAGCTTATGTGTATCACTAGCATACTTCATGCTTAGAGCAGCATTAAGAGGAGAGTTCGATTACTGTTCCCTTTAGAGATGGAGAAGTTGAGGCCTGGAGAGGGAGGAACTGTCCAGGACCTCTGGCTCATGTGTGGGGCTGGCCTGAGAGCCTGCACCTGTCACCATTGGCTCTCACTGCCTGCCTGCAGTGGACAGCGAGTGTTGCGGAAAAAAAAGTGTCTGTTGAAACTGGTGGGGTTGGCAAGGGCTGAGGGCTGGTCATGCAGCGACCGATGGGACGCTGGTCACAGTGAGGGGCTCGGACATGTCCTGAGGGCACTGGGAGTCACAGAGGGTGTTCACTGGTGGGGGACACATTCAGATCGTACGGAGAACTACACTTCCACTGCCCTGTATGGAAACCTGAGTGAGGACATCAGGCGGCCCCAGTGACAGGGCCCCAGCACCCCAGGGCAGCTCCACTGCCCACTGCTCGGGCCTGCCTCAGTGTCCCCTCCAGTGGAATGGGCTTCGAGTGACACGGGGCAGCTGTTAGTGGCCCTCTGCAGTGTCTGTTCTTCAGGCCTGAGCTTGGGGTCTGGTAGGGGTCCTGGCTCTGCTCCTCACCCCTTCCCTACCCTTTCCCAGGGCTTCACCCCCATGACGGTGCCAGACCTTCTCCGAGGAGTTGTGTTTGTGAGTGAAGATTCTCCGTTCCCCATGCCCAGCCATGTGTCAGGCCCTGTTATGGGGGCCCCAGGCAGCAAGACCAGCCTGTCTCCCCCAAAGAAACTGCCCTGGGGCTGGGTTGAGGGAACTCAGGGTGAATCTGGGGCTTCCCAGGTGGCTCGGTGGTAAAGAATCTGCCTGCCAATGCAGGAGCTGTGGGTTTGATCCCTGGGTCAGGATAGTCTCCTGGAGGAGGAAATGGCAACCCACTCCAGACTTCTTGCCTGGAAAATTCCGTGGACAGAGGAGCCTGGTGGGCAGCAGTCCATGGGGTCACAAGGAGTCAGACGCCGGGGCCTTCCCTTCCTTGCAGGGGAGGAGCAGGGGATGTGACGACAGAACGGGGCCCCGGGGTTACCTGTCCTCTGGCCTCCTCCCCAGGAAGGCTGTGGGATGACACCAAATGCCAAACCATCCCAGATTTACAACATCGACCCCTCCCGCTTCGAAGACCTCAACCTGGCTGGGACAGCAGAGGTGGGACTAGCAGGTGAGAGCACACCCCTCAGGGGTCCTCGGAGCAGGAGGGGCTGGAAGGGGGCAGGCGGGAGCATCCCGGGGGTGGCGGCTGCACGCCCAGGGCCTATGTTTACAGTTGTGTAGGTTGTTCCATCCACGTGTCCTGACATGGAGTTGTGTCTGCCAGAAGGGACACCTTTTCTAATTCCCACAAAGGTTTCCTGTGGGTGGATGGACAGTGGCCCTGGCTGACCCCTTCTGTCCCCTTCTTCTCCCAGGCTACTTCATGGACCACTCCGTGGCCTTCAGGGACCTGCCAATCAGGTGATGCCGTGTTCCTTTAGAACTTGTCCCCACCTGTGACATCCCCTGTCCTCTCTCTGACCCCATTTACCCACCCCACCCCCGCCAGGATGGTTTGTTCCAGTACCTGCTACCGGGCGGAAACAGACACGGGGAAGGAGCCGTGGGGGCTGTATCGAGTACACCACTTCACCAAGGTTGGCACAGCAAGGACTGTGGCGGGGACACCCCAACAGCCTAGCGCCTCCTGACTCCTGTGCCCCTCACCCTGCCCCAGGTGGAGATGTTTGGGGTGACAGGCCCCGGGCTGGAGCAGAGCTCAGAGCTGCTGGAGGAGTTCCTGTCCTTGCAGATGGAGATCTTGACAGAGCTGGGCTTGCACTTCCGGTGTGGGGAGGGGCCAGGGGCTGAGGTGGATGGTGGGGTCTGGGGTTGGGGACAGAGGGTGAGGGGTGGGGAAAGGCTGGCTGGGTGCTCCCCCATCTTGAAAACCCTCACCGCCTCTTCCCTGCCCCCTTTTGCCCGTGTTAGGATTGTATACAGGATGTCTACCTATCAACCCATAAAAGCCTGTGTACGATTCAGTGTCGAGACCAGGTCCCTTCCCTCGTGTGACTCCCCATCCCTAGCGTGCTGTCGCATCTGCCTAGTCCAAGATGCTTTCTAAAATACTGTTTCATTTCCTTACTATTATTACTGGCGGTGCTGGGTCTTGGTTGCTGTGCGGGCTTTCTCCAGTTGCAGTGAGGGGGGGCTACTCTAGTGGCCGTGTGCAGGCTTCTCACTGCCGTGACTGCTCTCTACAGCATGGGCTCTGGAGTGCTCGGCTTCCCTGGTTGCGACACGTGGGTTCAGTGGTTGCGGCTCCCAGGCTCCAGAGCGCAGGCCCAGTAGATGGGGCACGTGTGCTTTGTTGCTCCACAGCATGTGGGATCTTCCTGGATCAGAGATCGAACCCGTGTCCCCTGCATTGGCAGGTGGATTCTTAACCACTGAGCCACCAGGGAAGCCCCAGGACAGCTTTTTACCTCCCAGTGGGAAGGGGGGGTTGGGGAGAGGGTACACCCCTTCCCTCTAAGGGGGTGACTAGACGTCGCGAGCCCCACCGCCTCGCTCACCCTGTCATACACACGTTTTCAGGAGAGGCTGAGGAGTGTGGACTTTTTTCTGGGTGGCCCATTACAGAAATCTGGGGGTGCTGTTGCTCTAGAAGGAAGAAGAACCAGGTGAAGAGTGCGGTGACGTGGCCATCTCGTCCCCTTTGCCACCGTCACCTCTTTATCACCTCCGTTTTCCTCTTTTGGGGCTTCCTTCCCTTCCATCACCTCCCACTGCGCCCCCCGCCCCACCTCTCACCCACTACCCTTCGCCCTGTCTTTCTCCGGGGCTGCAGAGTCCTGGACATGCCCACCCAGGAGCTGGGCCTGCCCGCCTACCGCAAGTTCGACATCGAGGCCTGGATGCCAGGGCGAGGCCGCTTTGGCGAGGTGAGCCCCCTGCCCGGTGAGGCCCTCAGGGTGAGAAAGAGGACCCTCCCCTCCACTGCCCCCCATGGCCCATCGACTCAGCCCACCCCACCCCCACGCCCAGGTCACCAGTGCTTCCAACTGCACGGACTTCCAGAGCCGCCGGCTACACATCATGTTCCAGACCGAGGCCGGGGAGCTGCAGTTCGCACACACGGTGAGCCCACGCCCTCGCCCACCCTGCCCTGCACCCCCACGCCAGAGACCCACCACCGCAGCCCCTCCCCTGGTCCTGCTGGAGCCTGGATCTGAGCGTCCCCTCCTCTCAGGTGAACGCCACGGGCTGTGCCGTCCCTCGGCTCCTCATCGCCCTCCTGGAGAGCTATCAGCAGAAGGTGAGGGGCAGGGGTGGCGAGAGGATCCCACAGTGGGAGGTGGAGGCCAAAGGCTGGAAGGCCGGCTGGGCAGCCACCTGAGGCCTGCTCTCTCCCCAGGACGGCTCGGTGCTCGTGCCCCCTGCCCTCCAGCCCTACCTCGGCACTGATCGGATCACCACCCCCACCCACGTGCCTCTCCAGTACATCGGCCCCAACCAGCCCCAGAAGCCCAGGCTCCCGGGCCAGCCTGCCTCGGGCTGAGGACTCATCCTCGTTGGCCAGTAGGGTTGTCACCACTCCCTGGAGCTTGGGGTCCCTGGGCCCCCGGGACCTGGTGTCCTGAGTCTCTCCCGACATCTACCTTCTTCATGTCCACTCCTCACCTGGGCCTCTGGACTTCAGGGTCCACCTCTCCTATGCCTCTTTCTCCTGGGGATCAGTCAGAGCCCCTGTTGTCGCTGGGGGTCCCATCCTGCAGTGGGAAGCAGTGGTTCCTCCAAGGGGACTTGGAGGTCTGGGGTAGGGCAGAGGAGAGGGAGAGGAGGCCTCCATGCCTCCTTCCTTCCTCCCATCCTCAGTGGTTAGGAGGAGGTTCCCTAATAAATAGTCAGAATAAAGGCTTGTGTGGGTCTGTGAGGGAGGGAGGTGGCCTGGCCGACTTGCCAGGGATGCTGGCCATTTTCTCAGAGGTGCTGAACCATCCAGGGGTCTGTGGCTGCAGGGACCATGCCAGAAGTGTCCAGCATCCCCGGAGCATGCAGAGGGTAGCTTGGGGGTCACTGAGGGAACAAGAGGATGCTGAGGCCTCTCCCCTGACCCTGGGATAACTGGCACCTCACACCCGACCTTCCACCTCAGTCCCCAGCCCCAGGTGGGGCGGGAAGCAGCCTGAACTCGGTGAAGCCAGAACCCACTCCTCCCCTTGGAGCCCCCATCTCCATACCTGGAACTGCTTTCGCAGCTCCTCCAACTGCAGCACTTCAGGTCATCCTCAGCTGTTCTCACATCCGCATCCCATCCTTCAGCAAACCCTGGCAGCTCCTCCTTCAGAACATTTCCAGGGGGTCTCTGGTTGGCCAGTGGTTAAGAATCGACTTGCCAGTGCGGAGGACACAAGTTCGATCCCTGGTCTGGGAAGATCCCACATGCCATGGAGCTTCTAGGCTGTACTCCACAACTACTGAGCCCAAGCTCTGGAGCCCAAGAGCTGCAGCCGCTGAGCCTGCGTGCCCAGAACCTGTGCTCTCTACAACCAGAGAAAGCCTATATGCAGCAGCGAAGACCCAGTGCAGCCAAAAATAAATAAATCTTAAAAGAGAAACTCCCAGATCCTGCCTTTGCTGCCTCGTCCCCTGTCCTGTCCATCCTTATCTCCCGTTTGGAGAATCGTAGCAGCCTCTTCTTGCTTCCTGTCCCCCCGTGCAAAGCCAGAGGGACCCTGAGCAACTGCGTCAGGCCTCCCTGCGCAGAGCCCTCCTGTGGCTCCATCTCCCTGGCGGGGGGTGGGGGGTTTTGGGGGGGGACAAGTTGTCACCGGGGGCCCTGGGGCCCCCGGGAACTGCCCCCCACCTTCCCCTTCTGCCAGCCTCTTCCCTGTTATGCTCTGGCCAGCCCCCCAACCTGCCTGCCTGTTCGCTCACTCGGTCCCAACTCAGGCCTCTGCCCTTGCTCAACTCTTCTATCCTAGCTATTCTTCCCCTAAATTTTGTGCCATTGCCTGCATTTTATCCCTCAGGGCTTAGCCCTCAGAGAGGGCTCCCCTGACCAGCCTGGCCAAAGTAAAACCCCAGGCTCTAGCTGCCGTGCTCCTGTGATGCGCCACAGCCGTTTCCTCCTTGCCTTTTTTTAAAATATTTTTTGACTGTGTGGGGTCTTGGTTGCAGTGTGAAGGCTTCTCCCTAGGTGTGGTATGCAGGCTCCAGAGGACAAGGGCTCAGTTGCCCCACGGCACGTGGGAATCTTAGTTCCCTGGTCAGTAACCAAACCCACGTCCCTTGCACTGGAACATTAGAAGGCAGATTTTTCAAAGGCTTGGTTGGTCCTGGGGCATGTGGGACTTAGTTCCCCGACGAGGGATTGAACCTGTGTCCCCTGTATTGCAAGGTGGATTCTTAACCACTGGACCACCACGGAAGTCCCTCCTTCCTTCAGTGTTGTCTGTCTTCCCCTCTCCAAGAGGCCAGGGAGGTTTGCCCACAGCCTCATTCTCTGTTGTAGCCCCAGGGCCTAGAAGAGGACTGGACGTATAGTGTGTGTCCAATAAAGATTACTGAGATGAAGGAGCTCGGGCCCGTGTAGTTCTCCGTGTCAGGCACCGCCCAAGTAATATGTATGTGCATCACTTTAATCTTTCCCATCAACTGTGGAATAGGTTGTCACCAGCCCCGTTTCACAAGTGAGTTAACAGGTCTTGGATGAAGCAGTTGTCCCAGGGCTGCGCTGCTGGTAGCAGGGGAGCTGGGACTCGGGTGGGGTCCAGTTACAACTCTGAGGAAGTAGATTTATGAGACCTGCTTTCCAGAAGGCAAGGCGTTGCCTGAGGATGGTCTGTAAGTGTCTGCCTCTGCATTCAGAGCAGGTCCCACCTCCCAGCGGGGCCTTAAGCTCATCGTGCTAACATATCCGCTTCTTTGTGAGCCCGTGGGCTGTAGCCTGCTCTGTCCATGGGATTCTCCAGGCAAGCATACTGAAGTGACTAGCCATTCTCTTCTCCAAGGGATCTTCCTGACCCAGGGATTGAACCTGGGTCTCCTGCATTGCAGGCAGATTCTTTACTGTCTGAGCCACCAGGGGAGCCCCAGTCAGACCCTGTTTATGTGGGAAGAGAAGCCTCCACCCTCTAAGCAGGCATTCAGGGGGCGTAAGCTGGAAAGAAGGGTGCAGGGCAGCGCGCCCCCATGAATAATTGAGGGTCTCAGACAAACAGGTCTCTCTCCGCCCCACAGCTGTTGCCCTGCCTCAGGCAGCAAGGGGGAGGCGGTGACATCACTTCCCCTGTGGGGGCCACTCAACGGGGGAGGGCGGTGCGGGTTATAAGGAGCTGCCACCCTGGCCACACAGTGCCAAGGACCCTGGTCTGGATGCCCCACCGTGTAGTGCCAAGGGTCCACCATGCTGCTCTTGCTGTTGCTGCCTGCTCTGCTGGGGGCTGGTGAGTGCCAGAGGGCAGGGCACCCTCAGCAGCCAGCAGTGGCAGCAGGGACTCAGGTGACCAGGGGTGGGGACAGTGCACCCAGTGGGGCCAGACTAAAGCTTTCCTGACTGAGCTTCCAAGTAGAGCCAGTGCCCCTGGCAGGTGGGCTGGGGGGGGCGGGGTGGACCTGTGGGTACCGGGACGACCTCGGAGCTGGAATCAGCACCAGGGACAGTGCCTGGGGTCCGAGCCCAGCACCCACCTCCTTCCCCCACAGCCACCGCCGCTCCCCTGGCACCCAGACCCTCCAAGGAGGAGGTAAGGACTGTGGCCCTTTCAACCCACCTCATCTCCCTGGGACCCCAGCCCCCTCCACCATCTCCATCTCCCTTCCAACCCTCCTACGCTCTCATTCTCTCCATCTGCCCTGCCCTCAGTCTCCCCTCTGACCCTTCACCCCCAGCTGACACGCTGTCTGGCAGAGGTGATCACAGAAGGGCTGATGCTGGGCCAGGCGAGGCGAGGCCCCTGCCTGGCTC
Source organism: Madoqua kirkii (assembly GCA_006408675.1). Lineage (NCBI taxonomy): Eukaryota > Metazoa > Chordata > Mammalia > Artiodactyla > Bovidae > Madoqua > Madoqua kirkii. The sequence continues at coordinate 6,125 of SJYC01066234.1, read as the reverse complement.
TCCTCCACAGAGGTAAGAGGTGCTCAGGCCCCAGTTCCTCTTAGGAGCCCCCGCCCCACCAGGGGTCTGCCCAGGGCTGCCTGAGGCAGTGGCATCCCCTTCTCATCCCAGAGTCACTGTCTGGACTGGCACGGCACCATTAAGCGTGTCCAGACTGAAGGAGCCTGGCCCATAGCCCCACCCTTGGGGCTCCCTGCAAGGGTACAGGATGGGGGCAGAGTGTCTCCCCCTACTGACCCTCCTCTCCCAGGTCTGGGTTATCACCTGGGGGACCTCGGGCACCCCACACCCTGGAACTCGTCTAGGTCTGTCTCCTGATTAGCTGCACGGAGAACATCCCCTCTTTCCATCAGAAATGTATGAAACAGAGCCCTGTGGCTGTCGGTCCACTGAAGAGAATGGCCAGCTGGTTGGAGATTTTAAAAAGCCAGAGGCTGGGAAGACGAGGTCCAGCCAGGAGGTGAGGGACGAGGAAGAGGAGGAGGAGGAGGCAGCAGAAAGGAGCCACACATCTAAGGTGCAGGAACAGGCTGTCCGTGAGCAGCTCCACAGCCGGCTCCACCAGGAGGACCACGAAGAGGAGGAAGAGGAAGAAAAGAGGGGCCCCATGGAGACCTTGGAGCGCCTGTGGAAGAAGCGTCTGGAGGGCGGCAGGGGCCCCCAGAAGCGGGTGGCAGAGCAGGCCAGCGATGAGGAGACGGCCCAGTTCGAGGCAGAGGAGAAGGGAGTGCAGGTGCTGGGTGAAGGCCGCAGCCTGTGGCAGGGGGTCAAGGAAGGCGGAGAGAGACGTGAGGACCGCCATCACTCCCACCAGCCAGAAGCCGAGCCCCAGCAGGAGGAGAAGGAAGAGGCTTCGGACAGGGAGGTGAGTGGAGGCGGCAGTGGGGGAGCAGGGTAGACCAGATGTCAGTGCACATCCTACCAAGTAGCCACCAATAGCAACATCCACAAGAAGGGGCTGACACAGGGAGTCGGCAGCAACATCTAGGCAGGCCTCCACCTGACCAGGAGGGCTCCGTGCCTACTCCCGTACAGCAACCAAGAAGCCACCCTTATTGCCCGGAAGCGCCAGAGTTAGCCACCATTGCTAGTCTGTGACCAGTGTTTGGCCCCATGGAAAACAGCGGCCGTGCCCGGTTCACTGGGCCGTAGGCAGACACCACTAGCGGGTCGTGGAAAGTGGAGCTGTCACACGATCAACAGCAGTGACAGAAACGGCCCTCACCTCACAGACGGGTCACGGCGTGCGAGCTGAGCGCCTTTGCCAGTCTGTCCGCCGCACTATGGCAGACGCCGCAGGCCGCACCGCTGGCCATGGTAGCCCCCGTGACTCTTCCCGGGTCAGCCAGCGGGGTCACTATCGTAGTCCACGATCACCAGGGAGACCGCTGCGGCTGCCACCGTGGGAGCTGACCTGGCCCACACCTGTGGACAGCCGCTGCAGTGGCCTGCCTTTGAAGGTGGGTGCTGAGACCCCACTTCTGCTGCCACCAGGGCCACGATGTGGAGCGGCTGGAGCACATGAGCGATGAGCTGAAGAAGGCCACGGAGCTGCTGCGAGAGGAGCTCAGGAGGGGGGCCTGACCCCTGACCTCATGTCCTCCTCCCCCACACACCCTATACGGCTTAGTACCGTTGACCCCCAAGCTGTCACCATACCCTGCTCCCCAACCGGCAGGAGTAGGGAGAAGGGTGTGCCTTGAAACCAGGCCTCAGGGGCCAAGTCTGAGCTGGGTGGAGGGGCTGGGCTCCGCCTGACTCAGGACACAGCCCGAATGCCCTAACCCGGTCCAACCCCCGACCCCAAGTGAATAAAGCACAGAGAAAACCACCAAGGCTGGCGGCGTCGCACTTGATTTCAGAGGGACAGGGGCTCAGGAACGACCCGGAGGCCTGGCAAGGCAACTGCTAATCTAGTCACTGGTTGTCGGAATTGACATTTTATTAAATTGGAAACTATTATCAGTTAAGTCAGATGGGGTCATCAGGGAGCGGTTTTGACGCTGGGGTGGGAGGTAGCTGGTTGGGGCTCCGGCCACCGTGGACCACGATGTCGTCGTATTCATCCTGGGGGCAGAGGGGCCAGGCAGAGGGGCTCAGGCAGCTGCCACCTTGCCCGCTGCCCAATTCCCCACCCACTGTGGGAACCGGGTGCTGCATCGAAGCCCAAGGTCCCTGCTCCTAAGTCTAAATCCCAGCTCCTAGTTCTCTCACCACCTCTTCCAAGGTCATCTGTGTTCTCCCGGCCCTGCGGCCTCTCCAGTCCTTCAGCCACTGCAGGGAGGTCTCCCCCTCTGCCCCACTTCCCTCTGCCTTTACCCAAATTCCTCAACCCCTGCCTGTCAGCGACAAGCCCTGCCCACAGTCATGTCTCGCTGCCTGGGTTCTCCGAGGAAGCCCCTTCACCGCTGGCTGAGGTTGTTCCCGACCACTGCCAGTGTTCCAATCACTGCTGCCCAAGGTCACCTTCCCGCAGCTGCGTTCTCCTGCTCCTGCTCCCCCCAAAAAAAACTCCTGCGGCCATCCTCTGCTGCCTGTGTTTACCAACCACCACGACCGAGGTCTTATCGCTCTCTCTGCCTGAGTTCTGCCTCTGCCACTGCCTTCACTTTTCGCCCGCCGGTGCTCGAGCTCTCCCACCACCCCTGTCCAGGTCTCCCCTGATGCCGCCGGCACGGCTGCCTGAGCTCTCTAATCAGAGCAGCCCCAGCGCTGGCGGGTCTCAGTGAGCTGCCTAATGTCTTCTCTCCCTCTTCTACCTGCCCGCTTTTACCCTGACCCCCCAGCTGGGCCGCCCGCTCTCCTGACTCACGCCCTCATCCCCGCTCTCGCTGTCGCTGCTGCTGCTGCTGCTGCTGCTGCTGCTGCTGCAGGGGCCAGGCTTGTCCTCGTCCTCGGGCTCTGGGGCTCCGTGAGCACGGAGGAGGCGGGCGAGGATGGCGTTGGGCCGAAGCGTGGCACTGCCGAGTGGGGTGCGGCCACCGTACATGCGGACGGCAGGGTTAGCACCGGCCTTCAGGAGAAGCTCCAGTACATCAGCTGCTTGGGCCTCCACGGCCAAGTGCAGGGGGCTCCGGCCGCAGGTGGGCTCCTGAGGGGTGCAGCAGAGAGGTCACTTGGGTCCCTGCCCCACTCGGGGACGACCCCCCCACCCCACCACACCTTCTCCGTAGGATGGCTCACGGGTTTGTTGAGGTCAGCTCCGGCCTCCTGGAGCAGTCGGACCATCTCTGCATCTTTGTGGATGACAGCCACGTGGAGTGGGGTGTGGCCTAGGGACAGGGTGACCGATGTCAGATGATGGAGGGGAGGGGACTGGGCCCCCAATGCCACCATCTTTGGGGAGGGTTTTGTGACCTGAGGTTGGCAGAGTTTTGGGTCTGACTTCTGCATTCCTGGGTACATCAAAGAGGCCCTGTATTCCAAATCCCTTAAGTCTCAGGTGATCTGGAACTTGCTGGCAGTGCCAACGCCTGGGTTGTGGGGTTGTCTGGGGCCTAGGGGTGAAGAGCCCAGGGGCTTCGGACAGGGGACCTGAGTCTCTGATCTTACTTCACAAAGAACCAGGTCCCCAAATTCCTGGGTCCATGTCCTTGGGGGGTGAGGTGGTCCCTGAACCCTGGGTCCTGTGGTGGGGGTCTGGTCCCAAGTACTGAATACTTGGGCTAGCTGCTGCTGCTGCTGCTGCTGCTGCTGCTGCAGGGGCCAGGCTTGTCCTCGTCCTCGGGCTCTGGGGCTCCGTGAGCACGGAGGAGGCGGGCGAGGATGGCGTTGGGCCGAAGCGTGGCACTGCCGAGTGGGGTGCGGCCACCGTACATGCGGACGGCAGGGTTAGCACCGGCCTTCAGGAGAAGCTCCAGTACATCAGCTGCTTGGGCCTCCACGGCCAAGTGCAGGGGGCTCCGGCCGCAGGTGGGCTCCTGAGGGGTGCAGCAGAGAGGTCACTTGGGTCCCTGCCCCACTCGGGGACGACCCCCCCACCCCACCACACCTTCTCCGTAGGATGGCTCACGGGTTTGTTGAGGTCAGCTCCGGCCTCCTGGAGCAGTCGGACCATCTCTGCATCTTTGTGGATGACAGCCACGTGGAGTGGGGTGTGGCCTAGGGACAGGGTGACCGATGTCAGATGATGGAGGGGAGGGGACTGGGCCCCCAATGCCACCATCTTTGGGGAGGGTTTTGTGACCTGAGGTTGGCAGAGTTTTGGGTCTGACTTCTGCATTCCTGGGTACATCAAAGAGGCCCTGTATTCCAAATCCCTTAAGTCTCAGGTGATCTGGAACTTGCTGGCAGTGCCAACGCCTGGGTTGTGGGGTTGTCTGGGGCCTAGGGGTGAAGAGCCCAGGGGCTTCGGACAGGGGACCTGAGTCTCTGATCTTACTTCACAAAGAACCAGGTCCCCAAATTCCTGGGTCCATGTCCTTGGGGGGTGAGGTGGTCCCTGAACCCTGGGTCCTGTGGTGGGGGTCTGGTCCCAAGTACTGAATACTTGGGCTTAGAGATGGGGGAGGGCCCTGGGTAGACAGAATCTATTTTCCCATGAGGTCTGGCTGAGGACAGCTGTCCCTGAACCCTGCTATCACCCCTGGGAACCCAAGTTGCCAGAGTTTCAGAGGGCCTGGCCTTTGAGTTCCTTTGTCCCAGATGGGCTGGAGCCTGTGGTTCTCAATAACCTGGGGCTAAGCAGGCGTCCTTGGTTCTGATGCCTGGGTCCCTTGAGTATTATTATTATCACTGGGATTATTTCCCAAGGAGCCAAGCTCTGCATCAGGAGAGCTGAGCCCCGAGCAGGCTGTCCTTGTTCTTCTTGGGAGCCTGGGCCCTTCGTGGTGACTGGGGACCCTCACCCTCGTAGTTTTCAGTCTCCAGCTGCAGCCTCCAGTCCTCTTCACTCTCATCCTCTTCTCTCTCCACGTCAGGCTCAGAGTACAGGGCAATAGGGGTGTGGTCGCTGTCAGGGCTATGGTCAGATCCCTGAGCGAGGTAGGTTTTGGGGGCTCCCCTGGGGTGCTGGGGGCGAGGCTGGAGCAGCACACGAGCGCAGGCATGGGACCCCACGCGGCAGGACAGGTGCAGTGCCGTGTGGCCTCCACGCTCCGCCACCAGCAAATTGGCACCTGCTGCATACAACTTCTCTACCGCAGACACCTCCTCTAGGATGGCGGCCAGGTGCAGGGCCGTCTGCAAGAGCAGAAGGCAGGGGTGAGGGGCCATTACTGAGAATCGTGGCCCCCAAGCCCTAAGCTGTCCACGGGCGGCTCACCTGGCCCAAGTCATTCTGCAGGTCCAGGTACTCGGTGCCAGCTGCAAAGCCTAGGAGGAAGTCCAGGAAGGGCTCATGCTGATGAATCACCGCCAAGTGCAGTGCCCTGAGGACAAGGACCAGGGTCAGAAGGCAGAGGTCAAGTACTCTTTTTATGGTTTGCCTACTTTCATTTCCAAGGCTAACCATTCAATATCATGGTAATCCAAGCCTATGCTCCAACCAGTAACACTAAAGAAGCTGAAGTTGAATGGTTCCACGAAGACGTACAAGACCTTTTAGAAGTAACACCCCAAAAAGATGTCTTTTTCATTACAGGGGACTGGAATGCAAAAGTAGGAAGTCAAGAAAAACCTGGAGTAACAGGCAAATTTGGCCTTGGAATACGGAATGAAGCAGGGCAAAGGCTAATAGAGTCTTGCCAAGAGAACACACTGGTCATAGCAAACACTCTCTTCCAACAACACAAGAGAATACTCTACACATGGACATCAGCAGATGGTCAACATCGAAATCAGATTGATTATGTTCTTTGCAGCCAAAGATGGAGAAGCTCTATACAATTAGCAAAAACAAGACCAGAAGCTGACTGTGGCTCAGATCATGAACTCCTTATTGCCAAATTCAGACTTAAACTGAAGAAAGTAGGGAAAACAGCTAGGCCATTCAGGTATGACCTAAATCAAATACCTTATGATTATACAGTGGAAATGAGAAATAGATTTAAGGGACTAGATCTGATAGAGTGCCTGATGAACTATGGATGGAGGTTCATGACATTGTACAGAAGACAGGGATCAAGACCATCCCCATGGAAATGAAATGCAAAAAAGCAAAATAGCTGTCTGAGGAGGCCTTACAA
>SJYC01066233.1:0-11334 GCA_006408675.1 Madoqua kirkii | reverse complement strand
GGCTTCCCTGGTGGCTCAGAGTGTAAAGCGTCTGCCTGCAATGCAGGAGACCCGGGTTCAATCCCTGAGTCGGGAAGATCCCCTGGAGAAGGAAATGGCAACCCACTCCAGTATTCTTTACTTGAGAATTCCATGGACAGAGGAGCCTGGTGGGCTACAGTCCATGGGGTTACAAAGAGTCAGACACGACTGAACAACTTCACTTTCACTTTACTCCTTGGAAGGAAAGTTATGACCAACCTAGATAGCATATTCAAAAGCAGAGACATTACTTTGCCAACAAAGGTCTGTCTAGTCAAGGCTATGGTTCTTCCTGTGGTCATGTATGGATGTGAGTGTTGGACTGTAAAGAAAGCTGAGTGCCGAAGAATTGATGCTTTTGAACTGTGGTGTTAGAGAAGACTCTTAAGAGTCCCTTGGACTACAAGGAGGTCCAACCAGTCCATCCTAAAGAGGATCAGTCCTGGGTGTTCATTGGAAAGACTGATGCTAAAGCGGAAACTCCAATACTTTGGCCACCTCATTCGAAGAGTTGACTCATTAGAAAAGACCCTGATGCTGGGAGGGATTAGGGGCAGGAGGAGAAGGGATCGAGCAGATGAGATGGCTAGATGGCATCACCAACTCTGTGGACATGAGTCTGAGTGAACTCTGGGAGTTGGTGATGGACAGGGAGGCCTGGCGTGCTGCAATTCATAGGGTCGCAAAGAGTTGGACATGATTGAGCAACTGAACTGAACTGGGGATTTTTTTTTGGTAGGTGGAGGGGTTGTTTGTTTTCCTTCTTATGAGGACAAGCACTCTTGTATTCATTCCTTCAACAAACATGGAGGACCCACTGTGCGAAGCATGATGACCCACAGTTCTAGAACCAGCCGTTAGGAATCTGGGAGGGTCAGGTCAGAGTTAATTCAGCAAATTTATTTAATCAGTGTTTTGTTTTTTTTTTTTTACTTTGGTTTGGTCTGGTATTTTTTGTTTCTTTGGTGTTTTATTTCATTTTTTTGTTTTTGGCCACACTGTGCGGCATATGGGATCTTAGGTCCCTAATCAGGGATGGAATCCTCGCCCCCTGCAGTGGAAGCATGGAGTCTTTAACCACTGGACCACCAGGGAAGTCTCCAATGTTTACTAAGTAGGACTTCTACCCTCTCCCAAGAAGAAGCAACATGGACCGGGTTTCACGCCCATCTCAAATCCACCAAAAAAATCAGACACAGGGACTTCCCTGGTGGTCCAGGGGCTAAGACTCTGTGCTCCCAATGCAGGGGGCTAGGGTTCAATCGCTGATCAGGGAGCTAGATCTCACACACTGCAACTAAGACCTGGTGCAGGCAAATAAATAAATATTAAAAAAAAAAAAAAACAACACTACAGCACCTAAATTGAAAAATATGCTGGATGGCATTAACAACAGATTACATATTGCAGAAAATAGATTAGCAAACTTCAGGACTTCACAATAGCAACTGTCCAGAATGAAACACAAAGAGAAATATTTAAAAATGGAAAGCACGTCAGTGAGCCATGGGATATATCTGTATATAAGCAGCCCGATATATGTGTAACTGAGGTGAGCATGGGGCTTCCCTGGTGGCTTAGCAGTAAAGAACCCGCCTGCCAATGCAAGAGTCGCAGGAGAGACAAGTTTGATCCCTGGGTCAGAAGATCCCCTGGAGGAGGGCATGGCAACCCACTCCAGTGTTCTTGCCTGGAGAATCCCATGGACAGAGGAGCCTGGTGGGCTACAGTCCATAGGGTCACAAAGAGGCAGATACAGCAGAAGCGACTTAGCACGCATACACACACACACACACACACACACACACACACACACACACACACACACACATACACCAGGGCCCAACATGGAAACTCTGTTCAAAACCAACAATAAAGATAAATATCTTCAAAGCAGCCAGAGGAAAAGATACCTTAAGTACAGAGGAATACAAATAAGCATGACAGCAGATTTCACAAAGGAAATAATGCAAGAGAACACAGTGGAGCCGCTTCTTCAAAGTACTCAAAGACAGGCTGTCAACCTAGAATTCTTTAACCCAGCCAAAATATTTTTCAAAGACGGAGACAAAAATACATGCTTTCCACTACACAAAAGTTGAAGGAACTCATCACCAGCCGACCCACATCACAAGAAACGTCCAAGGACACTTGTGAGCAAAAAGGAAAATGACATCAAACGAAAATATGGAAAACAAAAGAATAAAGAACACTGAAAACAGTCTCTATATGGGTAAGTACATAAGATTTTTTCTTTCTCAATATGTAAATCTCCTAGCTTCTGATAGGGTTTAAAAAGAAATGCATGTTTAAGCAAAGGTAACAACAATGTCTGAAGTTTAGAATACACAGATAAAGGAAATCTATGACAGCAACACACTGAAGGCCAGGAAGAGACAAATGGAAACACGATTCTAAGGTTCTTTTATGTTATGAGAAGGAGCACAACAGCACTTGAAGGTGGCACATGATAAAGTTAAAGTGGGGACTTCCCTGGTGGCCCAGTGGTTAAGAATCTGCCGCGCAATGCAGGGGATGCAGGTTCAATCCCTGGTTGGGGAGTGTGTACTAAGCCCACTGGCCACTATAAGCCCTAAAGCAGGAGTCAGCAAACATTTTCTGTAAAGGGCCAGATAAATAATTCAGGCTTAGTGGATGCTATGGTCTACTACTATTCAGCTCTGCTGTTAGCATACAAAAGCAGCCATTGATGATATGTATTGATAAATGAATGGGTGGCGTGGTGGGATTCTAACAGAACTTACTTTATGGAGTCTAAAATTTGGATTTCAGTAATTTTCACTTGCCATGAAATGTTCTTTTGATTTTGTTCCAACCAGTTAAAAATGTAAAAAACCATGCTTAGCTCACAGCCATACAAAAGCTGGTGGCTGGCTGGATTTTGCCTGGAAACCAGTTTGCCAACCTATCTTTCCCAGCAACCACTAAAATAAAAAATAATGAGTAAAAGGTAACAAGCCGACAAAACAAACACAATGGAATAAAATGTGCTTATTCCAAAAGGCAGGGGAAAAAGGTAAACAAAGGAGAGAGAAGTAGAAAACTAATAACAAGATGACAGACATAACCATATCAATAATTAATTAAATACAAATAGTCTAAACACTCCAATTAAAAGGTAAACACTGGACTTCCCTGGTGGTCTAGTGGTTACAAATCCGCCTGCCAACGCACTGGCAGTCAGGGGGCATGGGTTTGATCCCCGGTCTGGGAAGATTCCACATGGCACGGGGCAACTAACGCCATGTGCCACAACTGCCCGTGTGCTCTAGAGCCTGTGCTCTCCGACAAGAGAGACCAGCACCATGCGAAGCCTGCAGAGCACAGCGAGAGAGCAGACCCCGCTCGCCACAAGCGGACAAAGCCTGTGCGCAGCCACCGAGACCCCGTGCAGTCAAAAAGAAACAGCTAAACAAACACAAATTTTAAAAAATGGAGAAGCTGTCAGAATGGATAGAAAAGCAAAACCTAGGGTCTTCCCTGATGGTTCAGTGGTTAAGATGTTGCACTTCCAATGCAGAGGGCCTGGGTTCAATCCCTGGTCAGGGAACAAGATCCCACATGCTGCAACTAGGAGCCAATGCAGCCAAATAAATTAAAAAGAAACATTAAAAAAAAAAAAAAAAGCAAAACCTAGCTATTTGATGCCTACAAGTAACAGCTTTTCAAAAAATTTTAAAACTAGGTTAAGAATAAAAAGATGGAAAAAGATATACCATGCTAACGCCTGTCAGTCACTCTTTTTTAAATAAGAGTAGATTTCAGAGCAAGGAATATTATCTGGGATAGTGCAATTATTTCACAGTGATAAAGAGGTCAGTTCAGGAAGAGGACACAACAAACCTAAACATTTGCACCCCTTATAACAGAGCATCCAATCACATGAAGGAAAACCTGATAAAACAACAAGGAAATCCACAATTATTATTGAAGATTTCAATCCCTTACTCTCAATAACTGATAGGTCAAGTAGACAGAAATTACCAGCAAGGATACAGTAGACTTGAAAAAGAGAAGAACCAAAGAAACCAGCACAGGACTTATCGGTGGTCTAGTGCTAAAGAATCCACCTGCCAAGGTAGGGAACACAGGCTCAATCTTTAATCCGGGAAGATCCCACAGGCCTCGGGCAAACTAAGCCAATGCGTAGCAACTGCTGTGCCTGTGCCCTAGAGACACTGCTCCGCAACGAGAGAAGCCACCAGAATGAGAAGCCCTCACACCGCAACTAGAGGAGCCCCGGCTCACCGGGACTAGAGAAAGTCCGCCGGCAGCAAGAAAGACGCAGCCCAGCCAAAAATAAACAAATATAAGTTTTAGAAAAGAAACCCACACAACCTCTAACTGACATCGGAGAACTACACTCAACACCAGATAACGGACATTCTTTTCAACTGCACACACAACAGAATTTAACTAAAAACCAATAAAAGGAAGGTATCTGGAATATCTGGAAACTAAATAACATACTCCTAAAATAATCCACCGCCCAAAGAAGAAATCAAAGGGGAAATTAGAAACTATACTGAATTAAGTGGAAATGAAAGCACAGCACATTAGAACTGATGAGACACAGCGAAAGCACTACTTCGGGAAATTTACATGAAACCTATATTAGAAAAATAGGAAGGCCTCAAATCAATGACCTCAGCTTTCACCTTAAGAAACTAGAAAAAGAACAAAAGTAAACTCAAAAGTAAGCAGAAGGAAGCAAATAACGAAAGTCAAAACAGAGATAAACACAACAGAAAGCAAAAAAAAGAGAAAATGAATGAAACCACAGCTGGTTCTCTAAGAAGACCGGTGTTTCTCGAGGCCTCCTATGGGTCAAGCACTGTTCTGTCACTGGAGCTACGGCAGTAAACACAACACACAAAAACCCCAGGTACATTCCCTCAATTAGGTCTTTGTGAGGTTGTTCCTTCTACCTGGAATGCTCTCCCCAGACAATCTACTCGTCTCATTCTTTTCTGCTTTATTTTTCACCAAGGAAATTCCTGTCTTCTGCATATCATTTTTCTTTCGTTCATTTTTCTGTCTGTTTTCTCTCTTTCCTTCTCTCTCTTACTTTGTGTCTACGGCTTTCTGTTTCTTTCCTTCTTTCTTTTTTGTTCCTCCCACCATTTCTTTCCTCCTGTCTGTCTGCCCTTCCATTTATAGACCCCCACACTAGAATGTAAGGGCCACAAGGCATAATTTGTTGTGCTTTCTTCACTGCCTTATCACCAGCATCTACAACTGGGCCTGAAACGCTGTAGGTGCTAGATAAATACTTGTTTAACAGATGAATCCTTGCGGTCATAGAGTTTACATTTTCTCTTTCAATGTAGGATTTGAAAATCAAAGCTCAGAAAGTGGGAGATCTTAGAGTCAAAAGCCAAATGTTAATTTTGGAAATCAAAATTTAAAGCTCCTAAATTAGGAGCTAAGGATCAAAGATCATATTTGGAGGTGAGATGTCAGAAGAAGCCTGTGAGCTATAGTTTTAAGATAGGTCTCAGGACTGGGGTCAGGAAGCTCAAATTGAGTTTTGAATGTGGAATCAATCAATGGATATGAAACTCTGAGGACAAAGTTTCAGAAAGGAAGGGGTTGTGATAAAAACTAGCTTGGAAATTGATTTTATCAAGGGTTAGACTTGGGAGTTAGAGGTCAGAGTAAGCATTAGAAGACAGATTTAGGATTAAGAGGTTGGAAAATCAGTATCAGGGACTAACAGGGAATCAGATGTGGGATCCTAAGGCTCGGTGTGGCAGGCTAAGTTTCACTCACGTGTCGCCATCCTCAGTGACGTAGCCGAAAACGAGGGGCGCCCACGACAGCCCCGGGCCCAGCTCTGCGCCTAGGCCAGGTCCTCCGGGGGCCGCCGCGTCCGGACCTAGAGAGCCCAGGCCGCTGTCGCACCATTCATCGGCGTCCGCAGCTTTCCCCAAACACGCGACCCCGGCCATAGCCCCCAAGGCCTTAGGGGACCCCAGCGGCTGCCCGCCAGTCGCTGAGCTCTGCCTGGAATTCTGGCGCTTCCGCCCTGCTGGGAATTCCCCAACACTCCCCCGGACTCATCCAATCAGAGTCGGCTAAATAGTAAGCGCCCCGCCCTCATACTACACCGTGACCAATCAGAGTATGAAGATGGACTGCGACTCTCTAGCCTTTCCCACTCATTCCGCGCGCCCTTTACCAACATGGCTGCGGACGCGACGCACTCTGGGATTCGTAGTCCGGCTCTCGCGTGTCTCCTCTTACCTCAGAGGGGCACGCTCCGGACGTTTTCTATGCCTCCTGGGAGTTGTAGTTCTTTGACCTATCTCGGCCCCCCTCCTGTTTCCGGTGCCGTCACGGGATAGAGCAGTCGGTGACAGTCCCGAGGGCCCAGCTTCCGCCCTGCTGGGAATTCCCCAACACTCCCCCCGGACTCATCCAATCAGAGCCTGCTAAATAGTAAGCGCCCCGCCCTTATACTACACCATGACCAATCAGAATATTCAGATGGACTGCGACTCTCTACCCTTTCCCACTCTTTCCGCGCGCCCTTTACTAACATGGCTGCGGACGCGAGGCACTCTGGGATTCGTAGTTCGGCTCTCGCGTGTCTCCTCTTACCTCAGAGGGGCACGCTCGGGACGTTTTCTATGGCTCCTGGGAGTTGTAGTTCTTTGACCTATCTTGGCCCCCTCCTGTTTCCGGTGCCGTCACGGGATAGAGCAGTCGGTGACAGTCCCGAGGGCCCCCGCCCCGCGCCCATGGCCGATCCGGATCGTGAGTCGGGGGCCCTGGTGGGAGGGTCGGGCCGCGCCGGGGCCTGGCTAAGGGCTGCAGGCCCCGGGGCCCGAGGGCGGGAGTGGTGGGGCAGGAGATGGGGGCTGCATGAAGGGGAATGAGGTTCAGGGAGCCGTTGTGATACATATTGTCAGGTTGGTGGGTTTCTGGGTCGCGAGGTTTTAAGGGTCCGTTTGCCACGTCCCCTAAGTAATGATAGCGTATGTCTCGCACCTTAGTTGCTAAGGACTCTTGTTACTAGGGACTTAGAATACCGCTGTCCGGGTTGCTAAGGGTACCTGGTTGTTAGTGGGGACTGTAGGGTGCTGGGGACCCCTGGTGTCCCGTCCTATCTCTTCCTTCCTCTTCTAAACCTACCATCTCGCCCTTCCGTTCCGCTCCCACCACCTCTTCTTGCAAACTTGCCTCCAGACCCAGTATCCCTTATCTTCTCTTTCTTTGTACATTTTCTTCTGCTTGTAAACCTAACCCTCCCAGCACCCACTCACACACTACTGTGTCCTTCCTAACTCCTCCTAAGTCTTCCTTCATGCCCTTATATGCTTTACTTTCCTTTCGCTTTCCTAAGCCTCCTTGTCCCAGCCTCTTGTCCTTCACCAGCTACCTCTCCTCCCAGCACTCTCCACCCTAATAAGATCTGCTTTTCTTCCTTTCCCTCCCTCCATCTACTCCCCTTTTATACCCCCACCCCATATAACTAGTTTGGAGGGTCTTGATGCCCCTCTCTGCACCCCCACTTGGAAGCCCTTCATTCCCCCTTAACCACTCCCTTCACTGTAACCACGTCTGCTCCCCCTCCTCCCCCAGCCTCTGACCCTGAGGAGACCCAGGCAGGGAAGGTGCAGGAGGCTCAGGTGAGATGGGGACAAGGGTGGAGGGAAGGAGAGAGATGGACTCCCCACACCCCACACCGGGGGGAGGTGGCAGAGGGGAGTCAGATACCCCAGGGCCCTCAGCTCACTGCCCCAGCCCCTCACCCCGCCTCCCCTTGTGCTTCAGCTCCTGGGGAAATGGTAGATTCTGGGGCCTGTCAGGGAAGGGTGTGCGGCCTCAAGCCTAGGCCTACCCTTGCAAAGTTTCCTTTCTCCCTGCACATCCCTCCCACCCACCTTCCCTCCTGAACCTCATTCCCAGTGGGCATGGAAGAGATTTGGCCCCTAAATTCACAGATCTCACAGACGTGTGACTTGACAATGACTCTACTTACTGGTGATCATGAAAGTAGCACAGGGCACTTTGGGAGCACAGAGTAAACTGTGTGAGATCACACAGATTCCAGCCAGTCCCTTCCCGGCAGGAATCCACAGGCTGATCTCAGAGTCAGACTGAGATACAGCACATGGTAGTCAGTGTAGAGTAACTTAGGATTTTCTTAGACAAGGTGAGAAGTGGTGTCCTAGGCAGAGGGTATACTGGGGGCTATGACAGAGTGTCATGTGTCCAGGATTCAGGTGGCTGATTACCTTGATGGTTAGCATTTACCGAGTATTTAAGCCACCTGGGTGCTCTGCTTTGTGTTTGATGGGCATCCTAGCATCCCGGGGGCAGCGGTGGAGGGGAGGAGTACAGGTCTATTGTGGTCACTTTATAGCCAAGGAATTGGAAACTGGTTCTTTAACAACTTGTCCTCTGTCCATTGGCTACAAGAGCAGGAACAGGTTTGCAACCCTCGGTGCCTTGACATATTGCCTCCCAGACGCTTCACTGGAAGCAGGGGTCACACAGGCTCCACCATCACCTTCAGCTTCTCCCTGAGACCAAGTTGCTCCCACGTGCTGGGCAGGGCCCTTGCCTCCTTCCACAGAGCTTCACTGTCTGCAGCCTGAAAGCGTGCCAGCCCACCCACAGATACAAGGTTGCGGTTCACATGTAGGGCAGAGCAGAAGCTGTGACGAGAGCGCCCTACAGATGCACGGCCGAGCCACACCAAGGGGACAAGAGCTCCCTGTCAGGCCAGGCTTCTCCCTCGCCTAGCTCCCAAAGCCTGGCCACTGTCAGAGAAAAAGGCTCCATGTGGAAAAGGGACCCTCAGTCCCAAAGAGAGAGATCCGAGGGTGTAAATTGCAGCATTGTGCAATACAGCCAAACTGGAAACAGCCCAAACGACTGTCAGTTGATGGGTTAAATGAACTATGAACCGTACAATGCAACACTCTGTAGCTGGCGGGTCTGTGATATATTGTTTGGTGGAAAATGCGAGGCGCAGCATTGTACTGTGGGGTGACCCGTTTCTGGGGAAATAATGAGTTTTCAGTTCAGTTCAGTCGCTCAGTCGTGTCCAACTCTTTGCGACTACATGGACTGCAGCATGCCAGGCTTCCCTGTCCATCACCAATTCAGAGAAAAAAATCTGGAGTAATTACATTGTACTGTTAATAGTGGCTATCATGAAGGGGAGGATGGGGTGGGGGAGGCGGGGCTGTGGCTGAGGGACTGAGGAGGCAAGCACCTTCAAGTTACACGTTGCCTAGTGGTCAGAGTTTTGTAAAGCTTATAGATACAATCTTAAAGCAAGGAAACCTGGCTTTCCTGGTGGCTCAGACAGTAAAAAATCTGCCTGCAATGCAGGAGACCTGGGTTGGGAAGATCCCCTGGAGAAGGGCATGGCAACCCACTCCAATATTCTTGCCTGGAGAATCTTATGAACAGAGGAGCCTGGCAGGCTACAGTCCATAAGGTTGCAAAGAATCAGACACAACTGAGGGATTTCACACATTTTTACCCAGTGGTGACCTGAAAAATCCCAGACTTCTTGGAGCAGGCATCATGGTAAATGCCACAGATGTTTGTGATCAGATGATTAAACTGGGGAAGCCAAAGAAAGAGGCCTTTGATGTGGAGGGCAAAGGGTGGACCCAGACTGAGGGATTTCACACATTTTTACCCAGTGGTGACCTGAAAAATCCCAGACTTCTTGGAGCAGGCATCATGGTAAATGCCACAGATGTTTGTGATCAGATGATTAAACTGGGGAAGCCAAAGAAAGAGGCCTTTGATGTGGAGGGCAAAGGGTGGACCCAGACAGGTCAACACAGAGAGAGCAGGAGAGTAGATCAGAGATGGAGACTGAGACTGGGAGCTAGGGCGGAAGCTGGGGCAGGGGCCCTGGAGGGACAGACTGGCCCACGTGGAGCCCCAGGGAGGGGGCAGGCTCTGACAGGAGGGCAGGCGAGGGAGGCAGTAGACATCTGGCAGACACTGGGTCAGAAGCCACACTGAGTTAGGGCCTCAGGGGAAGGAGCAGGTTTGGAAGAGATACTGAAGCCAGTCTGGGCCACCGTGAGAGTGAGGGGTCTGGGGTCACACTTAGGGGGAGGCATCTGGGGGCTACAGAAACCCTGGATCTGGAGACAGAAAGGTGGCATCCTCAGAAACTAGGCTGAGACCACTGGTGTGCATGAGGGAGCTGGCCCAGGGAAGGTGGACAGAGACGGGAGGGAGGGCCCAGGACAGAGTCCAAGACCTGCGATTTGGGTGCCTCGTGAGGAGAGGAGTTGATAAAGGAGACCGAAGGGTTGGAAAGGTGGAGTGGGGAGGCTTTAAGCCAGAGGGCTGGCGGCACAGGGTGAAGACCGAGGCGTTTCTACCAGCATTACTGACGTAGGTGATGCGGGCTGCGGGGCAGCTGGGCAGGGCAGGGGACGGGAGGGGATACAAGGCGAGGACGTGGACATTGGGAGCTGATGGGAGCAGTAAGGAGCACTTCCTGAGCGCTCACCACTGCCGCCACCCCAACCAGGGCTGTTCTGAGAGCCTCACAGAGGAACTCACTTCTCACAGCCCTCCAGGTGGCCTTCCTCAATCCTCCCAGCTCGACTTGTGAGAGGAGTGCGGAGTCTCAGAAAAAACGCAGTCACCCACAGGAGGCCGTGTTCCTCTCGAGTTGCAAAGTTGGGTTTCCAACACAGGCGGCCTGTCCCAGAGCCCACACGCGCCCCCAGCGTGGTCCCCACGGCCCCTCACTCCCTCGGGCCCACCTCCCAGCCACAGCCTTTCCCCGGAACCCTGGTGTCATCCCCTCTTCCCCTCCCTAACCCCACTTCTGGGGCCTCGTCACCCCACCTCCACCCCTTCCAGGATTCAGATTCAGACACTGAGGCAGGAGCTACTGGCGGAGAAGCAGAGAGTGAGTATCTGCCTTGGGAGCACGGTTCTGGGGGGTGCTAGAGGGCGGTTTAAGGCAGGGATCTGGGTGTTCACCTCCACCGGGGTGACATGCAAAGTGTGTAAGAACAGATGTAGTGTTTCAGGATCCCTGGCCTAGCCAGGCATCCAACCTTTAGTCGTGGGAAGACAGGAGACCCCAGGGCTGGGCAGGGGCACTCAGGGCCTCTGTGTCCCCTTGAACAAACACCCACCCAACTGCTGTCTCTCTTCTTTTGGGGCAGTGGACTTCCTGCGGAATTTCTTCTCCCAGACTCTGGGCCTGGGAACCCAGAAGGAGCGACTCCTGGAGGAACTAACCCTGGAAGGAGTCAGCCGCTACATGCAGAGCGAGCGCTGTGAGTTCCC